>JASDQU011377225.1:13509-28238 GCA_032191745.1 Picea mariana
TGTATTTTGTATTTGGGTACCTAACATGGCCTTGTTACTGGGACCCATTCTTTATTTTCACCATACTACTGTTCAAGGGGGTGTTGGAGTTACTTCACACACACCTAGGATTTACTTTTATTAAGTTTTTTTCTTGTTTATTAGTCATAATTAGTCATTATCTAGTCTCCTATATTTTAGGGGAGAATATTCTACCTGGAGAATATTCTCTTTTAGTTGACACTTCAGTTTGACTAGTTGAGTTGAGTTTATATGTTGCATTGGTTTTATTACCATGCAACATTGGGATTATTTCCATGCTAATTCGACCTTGCCTTGGGATCATCACCATAATGGTGCATTATCCTTGATTCCCTGAGTTAACTACTCACTACTCTCTGTTCAGTTAGTTAATTGAAGACTAGTTGACTAGTTAACTCAACTAGGTAAAAGTTCACTCCCGTAACTGCCTGAGAGACTAGACTAGGTGGAAGTTCACTCCCGTAACTGATGGTGTGTGTCCAGATCACTCTAGACCACCACTATGGCACATTTTTTCTCCTCCAGTGCCCACTCATTGAGTTATACAAATTATATTATGTGTAAATTATTCATTATTCACAATGGTTAATGGAAATTCTTTAATTCTTTTCTCTCCTTATTCTTTCTCCAATTCTCTCTGAAAATGTGTGTATTATTGTTTAGCTAGATCTATTCTGTGTAGGTTCAACACATTTACACTTCAGGCCCCCCACTACCTCTCTATCTACCTAACATTCCATCCCCCTTATGAAAGTGTTGTCCTCAACGCTTGATGTACAACCATATACCAAGGTCCCATGGATAAGTGTGAACCATAGTGATGAAGTAGAATAGAGAATGAGGGTCCCATGGAGAATGAGGGTGCCATGGAGAAATGGAATCCACTATGCTAAAGTAGTCCAACTTCCATTGTAAACCAGGGTCCCATGTCCAAGTGCTCATGTGAACTCCATGCGGAAGATATCTGAACTCAAGAACCAACTGAAAATGATGCTCCAAAGATCTACATTGATCATGGGGATCCAAATATGTAGATCCCTCCATATCCAAAAAATCATTTGAATAACACACTAGTACTGAAGAATACTGAAAAATAGTATTCATAGTAGGCTTTGGATTGTTCTCCATAATGTGCTCTACAAAAGGTCGCTAGAGTCATCAAATAAAAGATGAAAGTAGTTATCATCTCAGAGATTACAATTTTCCATATACCAATCCTCACAATATTCCTTGTAATCATACCAAGCATATATTTCTTGAGTATATTCTCCTGTGATGTCAATGTACATGGGATTCCTAATATATCTCTTTTGTGATGCAAGTTTGATCTCTTCAATAACTTCCATATCATGTTGAAATTTTTCTTTGGAGGATTCTAGTTTGTGTTGTAAGGCCATGAGGGATTGAAAATGAATATCCATGGGAAACACCACATATAATATACCCAAAGAAATATCTGAAAATCCACTATCCAATGGAACTATTCTGGTAGCAATCTGAGCACCCTGTGAAAAGTTATGAACTTTGCAATTCCATCGCCATCACGAAAACCCCCCAAAATGGATGATTTTAAATCAACAATATCTTCACTTTCAGAGCTTCGATTCGGAAGATTTTATTTTTTATATTAGGTGAAATTGTGAGAGAAAATCAGATCTATAATTTTTTTGTGCAAATTCGTCCCCAGGTGTTTTAGAAATCAGAAGCATCGCACAACCATCCGATGGAAAACCCCTAAAGAATGCAGATTTTAAAATGTTGATAACTTTACTTCCTGGAATCCATTTCATTTGTTTTTTTTTTTTTAACTTGGGCGTTTTTATGAGATGAACTTAGATATACAACCATTTTCTACAAATTTTACACCAAAATCTACAGAAATCGTCTGGAATATCGTGGCCCTCTTTTTTCTTCTTTGAAAAAGATAAATCTGCAAACAAAATAAAAATATTTGGCCACACTGCTTGCCAAGGAAAGTGCTATGATACCAATTTTTAAGAACCTAATTGATATGAATACAAAACACCAAAATATATCTAGAGAGCAATATATAAAACCAACACTTTATTATATAAAACCAACACTGTAGGGCACAAGTTTCAACAACTTGGGGTGAGATATAACTAAGGTTAGAACTAGGGTTAATCAAAATAGAAAAAGGTTGCTTGGCAATTATACCTTCCAATTCCACCATAGAGGCTTGGTGGTTTGCTTGATGATTCTCAACAATGATATAAATCCTTGGCACACTTCTAGACACATCGTTAACTGTAGTAGCCTCATGAACATGGTACAATATTTTGATGTCATTTTGTCTATGAGGGAAATATCTCAATAGGCGTGCCTCCCTATAACCCCAACACTATAGAGGTCCTTTCTTTTGCTCCTCATATTTCTCTCTTTCCACTTTTCCTAGCCTATTCCTACTCCAAGATGGAAAGTTCTATTGGTGCATACTTCTGCTTGGATGGCCAAATTGAGCACTTCTTTTGGGATGCTTATATTGGGATGGTTTGAATCCCTTCTTCTATAATCCAACTTTATCCTTTTTCTTCCAATATTTAAGAGGCTCCTGCCTATGATTGGATTGGTCATAAAAACACTTAGCCTTCCTAATGGTATCCTCCAAGGTATTAGGCTTATCGAATTCAATTTTGTCATGATAGAAATGTGGCAGTCCACCGAGGAAACATTGTATCCTTTCTTTTTCATCCTTTAAGTAAGGCACCTTATCTCAACAACTCCAAGAATATATTGGTATATGATTCCATGGTAAGTTGTCCTAACTTATTCTCATGGAGTTCTTTAATATTATCATCAAATTACTTCTCCGATATGTATTACTTCCTAAAATATCCCTCAAACTATTTCTAGGTCAATTTGATTTCTCTTAATCCCTTAACTTCCTTGAGGTCCTCCCACCATACGTAAGCTCTTCCATTCAGATTGAAAATGATTGTTTTTACCTTTGCATTTTCTGAGTAATTATGCACTCTAAAACACTTCTTTAATCCTAACAACCAAGATTCAACCTCTTTTCCTTTCTTTATTTCTCCACCAAAGGTAGGTGACTTAGCCTTTTTGAATTCTTCTATCATAGAACTCTTTGGGTTTCTCTTCTTTTTCTTCTGGGGATCACTTGAACTAGTGTCATTGCTAGACAATTCCTCTATAGTGATATTCCTGCTAGATGATTTTGTGGAAGTATCCCCACTAGTTATATTCCCCTTTGTATCTCTATGCCTTTTCTTGGAATAAATTCTTCCCTCATTACTATGGATTGGTCCTTGCTTCTTGTTATCTGAAGGGATATTCAATTTCTCTGATTTCTATAGTCCTGCATTACTATTGTATGGAACTTGATATAATTTCTTTTGAATCTCAAACAAACTTTGTAGCAATAACACATTTAATTTTGTCTGCTCTGCATGAGCTCTCATGATCCTTTCATTGTCTGCCTTTAGACTTCTTACTGTGGCTACCAAATCTGGAGGGGTTTCTTTGGCCCTCCTACCATCAGTCTCTTCATCTCTGAAATGAGAGGTCTCTTCCATTCCGAATTGCACCATTCATTTTTCAATATCTCCTATGTGCTGAAACAACAAACAACTATTAGTAAATTATATTTCAAAATTTTTGAAAATGAAAATTTCGGGCCTTTTAAACATCAATCTGTTTTATCAGACCTCGTCTAAGATTGCATTTTTATTGTTAATCCTACTCAAAATTCATGTCAGTATTCATTAGAAATACTAAATTATTTAATTTTTAAAATACAAACTTTCATTACATAAACTATTACAAAACTCATTCATGCTGGGTGACCCATTTGAGTATAGAGTTTGAAACTCTACTTTGGTACCACTTTGTGACACACCCAACACCCTAACCTCTCTTAGGATGGTGGGATGTACCGATTTTCTCTTTTCCTTCCTAAAAACCACTTTTATTTATCCCCTCTAAATTCCAATTCTGATTCCATAATACAATTCTACTTGTCGAGAGCTTTCCAATGATAGTAACCATGCTTAAAACCAAGCTTGGAATCAAAATCTATGGCCTCCTAAAGTTTCCAGGCCTTCTTTTGTAAAAAACGACCACATGCCACATGGAACCCATGTGGACCTTCACCATATGTATTATTCCACATGGCACCATTTTGTGTTGATGTGGCATTGACCACCAACCTACCGAGACCCTCAGCTCACTAGGAGTATTGGCCCATCATGACATCAGCCCCTGGGTTAACTCATACTCATTTAACTTCAAGCGCCCAATCTGATGGTCTATCTGAAAAATCACACACATGGCCTTGACATAGTCTGCCACCTGGCTTGAAATGTGGCATACATGATTTGATATAGAACTCTATGCTGGACACCAAATTTGTTAGACACATGGCACAATATCCCTTTGACACGTGGACCAATAATCGCATGACATGCCATCACTGAGCATATGATTCCTCCACTAGATTCCTGACACCTGTCCATTGTGGATTGGTTTGATTACGATATTCAACGTCATTTTGATGTCATTGATACATTCTCCCCTTCACTTGTAAACTAACAAGGGAATAATGGTCTGAACCCTTCTCGGAACCATGCTTCTCTAGGCACCAAGACATTGGTATTTCAAGAAGGAAAACATGCTTGGAAAATATTATGGGGATCCATAGGTATGGTACCCTAGGGCGTTGACTCCCTCTTGAGCTTATCTAAGTAATCAATGGATGAGATCTCTCAAAAATTAGATCCGATGACTGGGGTTCAGGGTGACTGAATAAAAGGTCTTCATGCCCAACTGGGCCCACTCTCATCCTAGACAATCAAATGTCGAAAAGTGTCAACCACCATGGAATTATTTGTCACCATGATGTCACTGATGCATAAATTAACCTCCTTGGCTCATAAAGTTTACAAAGGAAAGGAAAAGTGGGATCCTTCCCTGAAACTTTAACCCACTGGGCACTGAGATTCCTTTGAAAGTAATCGCAAGCAAATACTCAGTAGTCTCGGGTCTAGTTACCCTCTCATAACGATGATCAACGATGGAGATCTAGTGGTCCCATGATCCCATGACTAAGGTTTAGGGGCACCCATTCAAGGGTTTTATGCCCGATAGGGGATGGCACTCGACTCATTGACAAATCAAATTCTGACACGTATCACCCTTCGGTTACATTGGTTTCCATGCTAGTGTGATACTTGAAAATAACATCATCCTCTCTCTCTCTCTCTCTCATGTACAAGTGAAAAAGGGTGGAACTAGGTGCTGGAACCTTTCTCCACTAACACCAGGACCTAATGAAACCATGTCAACTGAAGGGACCGGGTGTCCAGTGCATTGATGACCCAATTAACCAGGGTACTATCCCCAGTTCCTATTCTTGACGATGATCTAACAACATGGGTTTATCCTCTCCTTGATCTAATGAATTAATGTTTCCCATGGTATACACAAGTGTTTCAAGGGATAATAGGTGTTATCAGATAAATCAGTAGGTGCAGACACTAACAGATCTCCCTAGATCCACCTGGATCTAGAACAAAACAGGACAGGACACGACCCTTTCCCTAAGTTGTAGTCATTGAATCTACTAATACGAAGGAATGAGTGACATACCTTTATATTACTTCCTTAGGTCTCTTTTGTTCCTGCTTCACTCTGGTGCTCTTGTGAAATCAGGTCCAAGACAACACAAACCCACCAAAGTGAAGATAGCAAAGTATATTCATTGTCAACCTATGCATATGATCAAGGAGTTATGCAATAAAATAAGAGTGATTTTATGGGAAAGGGACATGCCGCTGTATTATATTAAATGAAAGTAGAAGATACAACTAGATCGCCTTGATGTTGAAAACTTCCTTTCAATGACCCTTGGTTTCAACACACACACTTGCTCTATATTTTCATGAAGAAGGTCTGATACAACTTGATAGACCAAATAGGGTCCTTAAGCTTCTGTCCAAATAGAGTTCTTCACACAATTCTCTCACCAATTCTTCCTTCAATCTTTCTTAACCTTTTCCATGAGAAACCCTTCAATATATAGGAGAAGGAGGGATGGTTACATGGATGAGGATGATCCCACTAAATCTGAGAAGTCAGTAGGATGCCAACCATGCGAATGCCAACTCATTTTCTAGAAGATTCCCTTCTAGAACCTTCGTGACCTCTTCTCTTTTCCAAGCTTAAAAACAGTTTTGCACCCTATCTATAGAGTAGACTGCGAACAGTTCACACCCCAAGTGTGGGTTACCTGCGAGAATGGAGGATTTTCACACTATGTAATATAGGCAACCTGCGAACTGATCTTAAAAATGTGTTTTTGGAAGAAGACAACAGTCACTTTTCTCAGGAAAAAAGTCCTTGTGGGAGCCTGAGTACATCACTAGTAGAGACATCACCAGAGTGGCAAAATTCATGTGTAACAAAATGCCCCCCAAAGTATGAGGATGAAACTTGTGACAACCGAAATACTTCGTAAACTGCATGTGTGTGTCAGAAACAAGGAGCGCACCTAATCAAAAACCTATAAACAACCAAGCATCTGCAGAATATAATACCAATTTTGAGGTAGGCATTCCCATGCTCAGATCACAAATGAATGGAATCATAAACATAGGTCATGACCACCAATCATACAACATGGATCCATGTCGTCAAAATGCTACATAGCCACTAGGAATACACTGTGGATATATGTGAGAGAACTTGAATAATGACATAGCCACGCGACATACAAAGTGGATCTATGTGCCAATACAAATCATACATACTCCATTGCAGCCTGGATAAAAAAGATGAGACCCAGGGTCTTCAATCCTGTCACCTAAAAGTACGAATCTAGCCATGTGATTACATGTGTTGAAGTCGAACATGGTAGAAACCACTTGATTACCGATCATTGATGAAAAACGTTAAAAAGTGCAAGGGAAATCACCACTGATGTCGATGAATCCCAAGGTATCGAAGTACAATCCAAACGAATGCGAACAAATGAGTTGAAGTCGAGCACTCGGTGGAATCTCCCGATCAGGGATCAATGATGTGAAACCCCTGTCGAAAGAAAAGAGACCTTCCATTAAGCCATGTAGGTTCCAAGGTACTAAATTATTTCTAAGTTTCATTTCTGGATAATGAGTTGGAGTCGACAGAACAAGACTCATCACAGGAGGGACTTGATGTATCCCCCATCAATGACACGAAATAAGTAATAGATTTTGAGGATGAACAAAGTATGAAGACAGATCAAAACAGACACAGGGAAGGCAGACATAGTAGGAATGGACAAATGTAGATGGCCGACTCGATAGAGGGCTTGTTTGGAGTTCTCTTGAACATATGAACGACATGACCAAGGACTTGGCAGCACTGAGTCAAAGACAACCCAAGATATGACCTTGTAGCAAGTTGAACGAGAGACAAATGGATTTCCCAACCTGGATTCAAATGACGAATAGGGGGTGTCATGTTCAAGAGCGATGCTTACTACCATTAATATGAATACGAAAACACATCCCCTTCCCAAAATTTACCCCACCATCTTTGCCGAGTACCTCTTTAATTTTACACAAGATTGAGGAGGATAACATATGCTTGTTGATGTAAGCTCATCCTTCGGACGAGTCCCTTGGAGTATATTTAACGAACCCTAGGAAGGAGTGGCTCGGTCCCATATGGGCCTTTCGATGTTTGTTTTACGAGTCCAAAGAAAGAAAAATTGAGGGTTTTTCATGTTTTGAGAGTTTGAAAAACACTTAAAGAGAACTTTCCCAGTTCCTTTTTCGTAAATAAGTTTGACGAGACCAAAAAAGTGATAAAATATCACCCATCGAACGTTTTCTTCAGATACTTTAACGAGCGTAAAGAGAACAAGATCACTCGGCAATATTTTCATTTTTATGGAGCGTGAAAAGAGCTTAAAGGATACTCCCTTAGGTTCGTCGTTTTCGTGTTACCATGATGAGTACGAAAATACGATAAAAAGTATACTCAGTTACGTTCTCATATATTTTCGAGCGCGAGAACAAACGAAGACTAAGCTCGAGGTTTTTCGTACAAAAACACTAAAAAAGTAGTCATACATGCGAAAAAAAAGAAAAAACACCCATACCCCCTCATTCAGACTTTGAAGTTGCTATATATGCAAAAAACCATACTCACAAGGCTATTAGGGCATTAGGTTTTATAAGCAAAATAATAAAAATAATATAAAAAATCAATAAAAATAGTAAAAAGTGAATAAATATGGGTAAAAAGGGATTTTTACCATTTCATTGTGATTTTGCCAAAAACTTGTCCAATATACCTCATTTTCCCCCAAATTTCTTTGCTCGATTGAGGGAGGCACAAGCGATCATTCGGTGAACCATTTTAGCCAACGAGGTAAGCTCTTGATCCTTCAACTTTTCCATGGTTTATTTTTGGGTTTTATTGGCAATTTTTTGGGTTTTAAGTCCATTTTAGGGCCGGACCATGCACTCAAGCATTCTTGCAAGCATTCTCGTAGGTGGGCCTTGTAGGATCTGCGAGAATCTCCCACTGTGCAAAAGGGCCACCTGCGGGGGCCGAAAAATGGATTTTAAAGTGAAGTTTTGCTCAATAAAAATTATGCAAGAGTTTAAACAAGTTGTCGACTTCTCTCTCATGGCTCTTTTGCAGGTGTTTGACCATCACAATGTTGGAATGGAGAGAAAGAGAACATGAGGAGGATGATTCCATTGTCGGGAATGACCCGGGTGTAGTCGTTGCCCTCCAAGACTGTGGGCTCTTGAATTTCTTTAGGATTCTGGGCATGAGAGCCCAACTTAGATTGTTGGAATACCTGGTCTACATGTGGGATGTGGATCAACAATTATTTCATGTGTAAGTCCATACGCTAACACTAGATATCGAAGATATATGTTTTCTAATGGGCTTATCACAGCGTGGATACCATGCTAGTTTGACTAGAGGTAGAGGCGGCAGACTCCCTATGAGCGAGTATTGTCGCCGATACTGTGTTCCCGAGGTAGAGAGAAGCAAGGGTAAGGTTTCCATTTGGGGGGTCCAAGATTTGAACCTGCGGACCATCTTGTTTACTATTGCATGCATGGCTAGGAGCACCGCTCCGCACATGGCTCTCCAGAGCTATTTCCAATACTCCATAGAGTGTACAGAGCCTCGAATCTTCAACTGGTCGGATGCAGTTCTCTGCAGTATGAAGAGACAATTGACGAAGTGTAGAAAGGGTGACTTGAAGTAATTTGGGTACGGATCACTTTTGGTGTCATTCTTCCTTGAGAGGGTCCCACTGCTGTGACTGCAAGTTGATTGGGGTTTACCGGCCCCACAGGATCCGAGGATGCTGAGGTGGTGTAACCTCATGGCTCGACACGTAGCGAGACCCATAATCAAGTATAATGATTCATTTTTTGACTAGTTGAGGCCCCAGATTGTGATGATCGATGACTACGCATATGATGGTTTGGATTTCCGAGGGGATCTAGATTTGGCCCTGCTTGAGGATGCTCAGGGGGTGACTTAGGTAAGAAGTACACATTTTGTTCTTTTTTAAATGTTCTTGCAAATTTTATCATATGAATTTTTTTTGTGTTTATCCAAGAGCTAATCCAAAAATATCTTTTTGATGACACAGATGTGGGGCTGTATCGACCTCCAGGAACACCTCCCATTCAAAGGAGAGGAGAAGCGGCTCCAGTGGCGAGATGGTATGCCAAAGACTATGAGGCAGTGGAACAGAACTTAGAGGGGTTGACTGCAGACGTCCTAGACATTGCTAATGGGGAGATCCCGAGACGTTACCAACGCCATACTGTGGGCATGTCTGAGTCTCTCAGTCGACTGCTTCGTAGGGTAGCCCAAGCTATTGTGTGTTATCGTGAGTGTCATCCGTGACACTATTTTGTAGAAGATATGGGCTTCATATTTTTGAGATTTTGATCCTTGGACAGAAACATTTTGTAAAAACTTTTGATCGTTATATATATATATATATATATATACAGCTTCTACCTGCTTATTTTGTGTTGTGTTATACATGTGATGTGTGATTGGTTTATAAATGTCTGAAATGTATGTCTAACACATAGTTATCTAAAGCATCAGTCAATGTATTTAGACATCTAGGAATGTGTCGATATTCGATATAATCAAAATAACATTCCAAGAGGCGAATTCGTAAATATACCCGTAATAAAGTAGGACTTTGAATAACATAGACACTACTTAGTTGTAGTACTACTAGCTGTGAATTGAGTCATATAACCAGGTGGTGGATATCGAGCGAAATAGAATCAATCAACAATTCGATGGCGGCACTATATTCTGCAATATTATTGGTCACACGACCAAGGCACACACCTCGCAGACTGATAAGTTTGTTTGTAGGTGCGTAAATTTCCCATGCAGCAGAAGCAAGGTTCTGAGTACTATGACTAGCACCATCAATGAAACTAATGTGGGGTAGCAAAGACTCCGACATCTAGAAGCCAAGCACAACGTAAGATAAGCAGTCGTGGGAAGAGACCAAATAACGAACAAGCATACTAAAGTAACAAACAAAAGTATGATACAATAAAATACAAGCACTCATGCACATGTGATCTTAAGCATAGTACTTCTTTAAGTACAACCCATTTCTGGGTTCACTCAAAGGGATACCATCGTATTCCACCAATTCATATGCTCCTTTCTCCAAAACTCGTCTGATGATATAAGGACCTTGCCACATAGCTTCAAATTTTCTGGCTCCTAGCATATCTTGATCTTGTTCATAAACGAGAACCAGATCACCTTCAGAGGAAACGCGTGGCCTGACTTGTTTGTCGTATTGGGATTTGACACGTTTCTTCTGGGCTTCTATAACTAGGGTGGCATCACGATGAGTTTTGTCTAATTGCATGAGATACAACAGTCATTCTTCTTCGGCATAAGTGTTTGGGAGAAGTTTGACGACTATTTTTAAGGAGGGTATCTCACATTCAATCGACAAGATGGCTTCTAGACCATAGACTAACTGGAATGGTGTGAACCCGATAGCAGACTTAACGAATTTCTGGTAAGCCCACAATGCTGAAAACAACATTGTGTGCCAACTCATTTTATGAATCCCTATCATTCGCCGAAGCATGGTTTTGAGGATCTTGTTTATTGCTTCAACTTGGTCGTTGGATTCTAGGTAATAGGGTGTTGAGTTTTCATGGCGAAGACCCAAATTTTCAGTGAGTTCAGACATCATGAAGTTTCTAAATTGTCTACCGTGATTAGTAACGATAGCCCGAGGAACACCAAAATGAGCAATGATGTGATTGAATATGAATAATGCTGCAGTCTTTTCGGTATTGTCGAATGTTGGCATCGCCTCGGCCCATTTCGTAAAATAATCTACGGCTACAATAATGTATCCATGCCCCCTGGCTGAGTGAGGGTGACATGTCATGAAATCTATACCCCAGTTCACAAAAGGACCAATGGAGACCACAGGGTGTGATCGTATTTTATTGTTGTAGGTCTGGCAAGCATGGCATTTTTGGACAAAAATTATACAATCGTTGAATAAAGAAGGCCAAAAATACCCTGCCTGTAAGATCTTTTAGGCAGTAGCATACCCAGACATGTGACCACCACAAGCTCCAGAATGGCAGTCATTTAGGGCTTTCTTGGCTTTGTTAAACAAGAGGTAGCATTGAAAAATGAAGTCAATCCCACGACGATAAAGAGTATCATCGAGGATAATATACTGACGAGCTTGGTAGTGTATTCGATGGCGGTCAGTGCTAGACAAGTTGGGCCAGAAAGTCTGGGTCTGGAGATATAGGATGATATCTCCATACCAAAGGTCATCGGAACTGATCACGAAAAGGGATTTATCAGGTAATGAATCTTCTGCTACATTTTCTGTCTCAGAGCAGGGAAGGTCGCATATCAACTCGGAAAACACCAATGATTTCTTGGACTTAGCACATTCGAATTCTAAGTCAAACTTCTGGAGTATTACGATCCATTTGGAGTATTTCCCCCCTAAAAATTGATGTGTAAGAATGTGCTGCATAGGGTTGCAGTTAGAAATCACCATAGTTTTGTGTAAAAGGATATAGTGCCAGAAACGTTGAGCAGCTTGGATGGCTTCTAAGGCCAGCTTATCAACATGTAAATAGTTGGTTTTGGTAGTCGTGAGACTCCGACTCAAGTAATAGATGACATGTTGGTCATGAGAATCATCCTCCTGGACGAGAACCATCACGATGGTATAGTCCGAGGTTGCGAGGTATAGGAAATAATCCCGACTATAATTAGGTGGGAAGAGTAGAGGGGTACGTGTCANCAGTCGTGTAAATCCAAGAGTTAGCTCAACATAGGTCGGGATGAAACGACGGAGAAAGTTTGCTTTCCCTTGCAAACTTTGTAACTGGAGAAGTGAGGAAGGAGGAGGGAGATTGAGAATCGCCTCGACCTTCAAAGGATCTACCCTGATCCCTTGACATGAAACAATAAAGCTCAGAAGTTGGCCAGATTCTACGCAGAAAACACATTTGTGGGGATTGAAGCATATACGATAAAACCGACATCGAAGGAAAATGGCGTGGAGGTGTATTGGATGATCTACACGGTGCATGGAATGAGCAGGTAAGTCATCAAGATATGGCTTCACAATGTGATTTATGTCATGAAAGGCGTAAGACATAGCACGTTGAAAAGTTGCACCGACATTCTTTAAACCAAATGGAAGTTTCCGATAGGCGATAGTGCCCCAAGGACAAATAAAAGTGGTCTTGTGTTGGTCCGCGGGTACGATATTGATTTGATTATATCTGGAGAAACCATCCATCAGAGAGAAGATTTCACTTCCGGCACAATCGTCGATGATCTGGTCGACGAAGGGGGTAGGAAAGTTGTCTTTAGGGAAAGCTTTGTTAATGTCCCTATAGTCAATGCGCACGTGGATTGTGCCTTGTTTCTTGTCAATCGGAACAAGATTGGAAACCCAGTCAGTTAGAGCCACCGGGTAAATGAAGTCAGCCTTAAGAAGTTTCTCAACTTCAAGCTTGATAGAGGCTGCTTTACATGGGTCAACTGGACGAAGTCATTGCTAGACGGGTTTAGCACTCGAGTATGTCTTAATTTCATGTACCACAATGTTGGGGTCAATACCCGACATTTCTTCATAGCTCCACGCGAAGATGTCATGGAATTCTTGGAAAAGAGACTTGTAGGTGACAACTTCGTCATGGGAACACGAAGCTCTGATATGCACATTTTCGACAATTCTAGGTTTTAGGGATATGTCTAGGGGGAGGGTGGGTGACATGTTACTTAAGTTCCCTTCGTAGAACAGATTGTGTGTAGACTTGGGAATGGTAGAAATGATGACAACAGTTGACGGGGTTGAGATCCATTGGTAACCCTCAATGGTGTGTTTTTCTAGGAAGAGGATGGAACGATGATGTCCATTGTCCCAAGGGGTGTCTTCCATGGACATAACAGACATAATCATCTTGTTCGTGGGAAAAATGACGCAGAATGGATTTGGAGATAAATCACCAATAGAGGGGGTAGAAGGGGTTACCGATTGAATGGCTTGATAAGCGGATTCGACCGGACTCAAAGACATTTTGTCACCATAACGAAGATGATCTCCAAGGTTATGTACCATCCATGGGTTGTAAGATGCAGGGGTTTCATGAAAAGAGGTGGAGATCATGTTGATCGAGGTGAGAAACAGATGTGGAACATCGAGTGGTGGGATGGGGAAAGTACCCATCAATGAGGAATCTTTAAAAAGACCCACACCGACGTTCTTGTATCCAGGGGGGGTTTTGCAATGAACGGTACATTGCTAGTATGTGCATCAGAGTGAAAGAAGGCCAATTGGTCTACGGTAACTACTTTTCCTTGATGTGGGAAACGCATGACATGGAAAAGAGTAGACACAACTTCACACATGGAATCGATCCATCTACGACCAAGTAGAAGGTTGTAATTGAGAGGAGCGTCAAAGACCTCCACTTCAACTTTGACCATTTTGCCTTCTAACATAATAGGAAATGAAGGGAGTACACCGTAAGGCTTAAAACCAAAGCCATTGAAGGCTTTGAGCGTGTTGTGGGATTCGGTCAAAGGAGGAGAGCCGATGTCTTTCTAGTAGGTAATAGACATGACACACATCGAGGCACCCTCATCAATAGCTGTTCTACAAATGTTTTTGTCAGAGACAATAACTTTTATTTGGAATGCGAGTTGAGGGGGTAACCTCGGAATGTGATCTTCCAAGTCAAAAATTATTAAATTTGTATTCGTAGGGTCGATTCCACCAATATCTTTCAATAGTGTCTTCCATTGTATAGGAAAACTCTGAAGGACTTCGAGGGATGACATCATGGACAGTGCTTGGGCTAGATCTTCGACAATACTGTAGTTCTGGGCGGCACGTGCATGAGGATTGAAATCCGATTTTCGAACAACACCCTTTGGAGGAGGGTGAAGGACTGTATCTAGGCTCGGTCATTCGAGATGAAGAGGACCGTTGGTAGGTGGAGTCATGGTAGATGGTTGGACCAATGAAGGAGGTATTGCATCAACCTTGTCTTTGGAGGAAGAATAATCTTTGGCTTGAGTGGTAAGTGTGATGTCATTCTTCTTTGAATCACCTATACACATTAAGACATAGGATGTATTGGAGGGGGAAGGTTGGTCATGAA
>JASDQU011377226.1:3644-16574 GCA_032191745.1 Picea mariana
ATAGTATTACCTGAAAATATATCAAAAATCATACATTTATCCATCAAACAAACTTGGGTCCATTACCCAAACCTGGGTTCTCCAACTTCTTATGGCCATAACTTTCTAACCGTGAGGAGTTATGTGACACTCCACTTACCACCAGAAATGGCATGACAAGAAATATCCATCTAGGATAGTTTCATTGACAAATTCATTGACCTTCATCTCATTATTCCAAAAATAAGCATGGGTTCTCTAACTATACTTCTAGGATAACTCAATCCGCAAAGTATCTTCCCGTGAGGGCTTTCACCATAAGGGGTCCACTTTGGAGTTCATCCTTTGTGCTAGAGGGTTTTTGTCAAGGGTTGAAATCAATGAAAACCAACCTTAATCAACATACCTAATATAAATCCATGATGAATTGATACAAAATCCTTTGAAAACTCCTTCAAAATGGTCAATGACATATATAATATCGGTCCAAAAAGGATTCAACCATCGTAAAAAAACAATCAAAATATAATCCCAGTATTACCCCCATGCCTAAGGATTTGCAGGTCCCACTGCAAACAAAAATGAATCACCCAAAATGAATATACTTGTGAAGGAGGGGGTGGATTAGCTTTTAGAGTCTTCTCCCTCTTGTCCTGAAGACTTTGTATTGTCCCTCTAATGATCTTTCAATTCTGCCCGAAGGCTATGATTGTCATTGATCATTTGATGAACCAATCGTTGGAGATAATTCACTTTTTTTTGTAATACCGCATTGTCATGGTGGAGATTCCTATCCATAGTCTTTCGCTCTTCCAACTGTTGAAGAAATTGAGCATTTTCTTTTTGTAATTTTTCAATAACTGAAGCATGATTAGATGTTTCAGAGGAGGGTTTGGATCCCTTGATGGGTGTAGAGGGTCTATCATATTTCTAAGCTAATGTAGGCATCTGTGAGGTAGGAGTAATATAGTGCTTGTGAGAGGGAAAAGGTTCAGATTTTACTTCTCTATCAGGCTCTAACTCTTCCGTAGAAACTTACCTAAGTCTTTTATGGGGGATTTGATGATTGGAAGACACTTGGATAGGATCTGAATTGCTTGGGGGTTTTAATTTAGGCTTTCCACTTGCACTTCAGGTACTTCTTCAAAAATATTCCCCTTTGAACTGATTGGCTCCTCTTCTATTTGTACGGACTAAAGGGAAATATTGTTGAGTTTCCTCTTGTAACTTCTTGGAATGAGGATCAATAGGTGTTGAGGGAATTGGAGAATTATCAATAGGATTTTTTAGTTTTCTTTCTCGATAAGGTTGCAGGGGAATCAACAATTTTATTGCCCTTTTGATCAGAGAGAGAGAGAGAGTTTGCGTTGGAGGGTTTGGAGTCTGTTAGAGTCCATTAGTCGCCAATGATCAAATGTAATCATTCAAGGTTATTGTTGGGGTCCTAGGTCAAATTTTTATATTTTCAAATAAAATTTGACATGCCTTTCTATTGTCAAATGAGTCTTGAGTCATATCCTCCACTATGTCAAAAAGACATTGAGGGCACCATTACATCAAAATTTGAAAAGGACAGAGAGTATTATCTTGGTAGAGTCAAGGAGCACCTGCAGATGCTCCTGAAAAAGGTCAAAAAAGACATTAAGATTTAGATACACATGGCCATGAACTACTACATTAGAAAATGGATCAGGAAAATTCACTCAAAAGTGTTCTACAAGACCATGTTGTGCTTTTGACTCTATTTTTGGTCATCATTTTCAAAAGAAGTTTTTGAGCAAATAAAGATGAATTTTTGAAAACCAAAGGATTTTGTTTCTACGGACATACCAAATCATAATAACCTCCTTCATTTTTCACACATGTATCATATATTGTGAGATATTCAACTTTCTTGGAGGCCTATTTCAGAAAATCAATTTCTCCAATTTAATTGCTTGCTTTTGGTCATCATTTTAAAAAGAGGTTTTTGACCAAATAAAGAAGATTTTTGGAAAAAAAACGAGGTTTTTTCTACGGACATACCACATAATAATAACCTCCTTCATGTTTTACACAAGTATAATATAGTGAGAGATATTCAACTTTCTTGGAGGCCTATTTCAGAAAATCAAATTCTCTAATTTAATTCCATGTTTTAGTCTTTCTTTTGTGGCACATATTCCAAGAACATGGGAATTAATTTAAAAAAAATGAGAGAGATTTGTCTTCAAAAAAACCTGATATACAAAAACCTCTACCAGGTTTGTAAAATGGGTTATGGTTAAAACGTTATTGCTCCATATTTGACCCCTATGTTTTCAATGTGCTTTTGTCACAGTTGTTGTGATTTTGGATAGTTTGTTTTTGAATCAATTTTGAAGGGGTTGGATGTGGGATTTTTCTTTTATTAGTGATTCTAGGGTGTATAGGACATCTCCAGATTTCCATTCATAACTTTTTCATTAAAAAACTCATCGAGGAAGGCCTCCAAATTACCCTCCAATGTTGTTGTTCTTCGACTACAATTTGTTTCCATTGCCATGCTTTCCTATGATTGTTTCATAATATTATAAGCAGAATTCAAAGTTATTTTCTATGTTTTGGATAAAATTGTCAGGTTATTTTACACCTTCTTCTGATGGATGGATTCATGATCTCATGCCCATTTTTAAGCTCACCTCATCTACCATTTACACAATGAAAAATCCTAAATGCTACTGAGTATATCTACCTTGCCCATTCTATCTTTGCTCATCTTTTGGAAACCCTGGCCTAGCTCACTAGACCTAGACTCTCATCCAAAAAACTCCAAATCAAAACCACATTGAGCTAAATACCTATCCTAATATTGTTTTTCTTCTCTAGTCACCTTATTAACTGTGATCATAGAGAGAACCCTCTCTGATTTAGTAGGGCTAGCTACCATATCAAAATATTGGTTTGTGGTTACCTCTGTCAATAGGCATGTAACACAAATCTGTAGTGAATATTTCAACAGTTTGTAATTGACACAAAGAACCAGTTATGAGGTCTTTCGAAGAAATGTACAAAAAACTTATAACAAGCAGTGATGTTAGTGGTATATAATTTAGCATTTTAATAAAAATAACTGTTGATATAATAGCCCAGAATATGAAAGCAATATACATAATTTTTACAAAGATTCAACTTCTTCTTCTCATGGATTATAGATAGGAAGTATTTATCATTTGTCATCTCATGAAACCCCTCCACCACTCCTAAGTATTGTGACACCTCACAATAAAAAATATAGGGAACTAGTTAATTCTCCCAATAGCCTAAGATTTATAGCTTGTTAAGTGTAGAGATAAATTTCACATATCAGTATAATGAGATGGTTAGAGAATATGGCCCCACCTATAGGATAGAATATCCTACATAAAGTTAAGAAGAGGTAGGGGAGAGAGTCTTAAGATAGTCTTAAAGTTAGTTCCCAATGGTAGATTTATGGAGTTCATTGACCTTAGCTTAACCATGCATACTTCTTTTTATCTTTGTCTACAAGTTATGTCGTACATCAGGACAAGTTTAATATTTAGGAATTTTATTATATTATTTTTTCAAATTATCATCCTCGCTAGATAGAATGCCCCGCTGCCAGCAATCATGTTCAATACTCCAACGGGTTTAACTAGTCATGCCATAGGTCGATACCCGTTTCCAGCAGACCTGTTCAGTATCCCGATGGGTTAGCCTCTTACACCCTTAAAGACTATTCCACCATCTTTTAATATTTTAATATAAATATTGCTTTGTGCAAGAAGATGAGGAGACAACTTTGAAAAACTTTTCTCGTTCTTTTTTTTAGATTGGGATGGTATTTATTTTAGAGGATGAGTCTCCTTTATGTATTCCTTACATATTATCTTGATGTAAGGGGTACTTAAGTGGACGTATCCTATCTAAATATATGGTATAATCAAGCATTTTTAGTGTGTAGTGGATGGTACCATTGGGAAAGAACATAAAGGTATCTTTAGGCTTAACTCACTTTTTTTTTTAAAGTTATTGTGATGTTTCCATGGCTAACCACTAATGAGACCTCCTTGTTACTCTTTAATAAAGATACTTTACTCACTTACTCAGGGTTCTTGGGGAAATTGTACAAGTAACCACTATGTTTGATAGTCAAGGTATCACTTCCTTATATCCTCTAGTGGTGGAGGCTAAGAGCAACTGCCATTAAAGATTCCTTGAGAAAAAGAAGATGGAAATATTTGAAAAAATGTGGCTAATTACAACAAGTCATTATTCAATTGATGGTTAGCAGACAACAAGGTTCAATTATAGGAATATTTTTGAAGGAAAATGCTTCCCTTTTTATCTTCTTGAAATTGTCTACTCATGGTGAAATAAATACTTGCAGAAATCTCTAGAATTGTCTATAAAAAACCACACTCTGAAATATCAAAAACTGATGAGATCAAATGAGATCAAGTCACATGAACATGTATCTCATAGCTCTTTTATTAAAAAGAAAATGTAAAATGAGGTTGCATTAGACTTTAAGCTAAACTAACAAAATGCAGTTTTTATTTACTATCGTACCCTACTTAAAAAGAAAGGAAAATCATTATTGAAGTGTAAGAACTTTTCCAATGTAACCATGTGCGAAGCAAGATAAGAAACATACCCATATCCGCATATGAAAAATTTACCGTAGTGATTACTTGGATATGAAGAACCAACCAACCTACTTGTTTTGACATCAAAAGGTGTTGAAGAAGAGAATGGTATTGTGGCCTGATGACCTCTTGAAACCAAATTTCAATGTAATCTTGATGGTCATCAACAATAATTTCTATGCTCTCCTTAATCATGTTATGTAGATCCTCTTCTTCTGGATGATTAATTTCTGAAGTACATAAAGGATCTGCTGAGATGGATGTTGAGAACTTCTTAATCTCAGGTCTTAATGATTTCTCTCCACCGGATGTAGTCCATAATGTTTCATCTTCCTTCGCAGTTTGGAAAGTAAAATCATTTTGTAGCTCATAGGACCTTGATTCTTCTAATATTTCTGAAGAGGTAGACAAGTTCTTGACTATTGTCAAGAAGTGTTCTTCTTCAAAAGAAGATATCCCAGCTGCTGCTATGATTTGAGAGAGTTCTCTCAAACTAATGGTCACCTTTGAATCCATTATGTTGGTTGATGGGTCCTATGTCACACAGGGATTAGCATCTAGGGTTTAAAACATCCAAAAGTTTTTTATTTTATTTTTTTATTATAGATTTTTTTAAGTTAATCACAACTACCTAAAAAATGAAAGAAATATTTAAATCAGATTTGTGCAAACCAAACACACCACTCTTGCATAAAATAAATCACACTTATAGGAAAGAAATCAAAGCATAAAATAAAATATGATTGCAAGAATGAAATCAAACTCACATGTGTATGAAAGTAAACACACTTGAAGGAAAAATAAACACACTTTGCAAAAGGGAAGAACACTTCCATGAAAGAAATAAAACTTGCATAAAATAAATAAAAGAAAACACTCTTACAGTAAAATAATCACACTAGCAGGAAAACTAAATTGTGGGAAAGTAAACACACTATGCAAGAAAGAAAGCATGCTTGTGGGAACCTAAATTGCAGGAAAGTAAACAAACTGAGAAAAGTAACTAAACTAAGAAAAGTAAGCAAAATTGCAGAAAAAGTAAACACTCTTGCGGAAAGGGAACAACAAGGCTTTGGAGCGACCCATTAAAATAGATGTGCAAGTTCTTACCTCTCTCCTTAAAGTTTATCCTCCCCCTTGTTGTGTAATTAAAGACAACCAACTTACCTAAGCTCTAATCCCTTTTAGCACCTCCCCGACAATGACGCTAAAAATGTCATTGTAGTATAGTGGTAAGTATTCCCTCCTGTCACACGGGTGATCCGGGTTCGATCCCCAACAATGACACCAAAAATGTTGAGTAAAAGATATGCTATCTATTTCAACATTAAATTACCAACCCGGGGCTCGTAAGCTTTGAGGTGCCAACATTGTATATGCAGGTCTAGAGCTCTAGTCTAGCTTAGCCTCACCTAATATAATGCCAATAAACTCAACTAATGAAGAGATTTAAGCAATTCTAGAATTATGAACTATTTACCCTAAGCAACTTCAAGCAAGGAATTGATGGACTATTTCTAAATAATAAAATAACAATCTATTTTAAAGCTAGTTAATCTATTCAATTTTTTAGTAAGCAAAAACAAGCTATTTATCTTTGAGAAAATAAGCAAGTAAACAACTAACCTATCAAGACTATTTTGACAAGTGAAATCTATTCTTAAAAATAACTCATAACCATTTCTATTCTACAAAGAATAAACATTAATTCAAGGAAATCCACAAACCCATAACTAACACTAATTAGAAATTCTATTTCTAATTCGCAACTAAAATAACATTGAAAATACCCTGTATAGAAATCTACAAACTCAAAACTAATTCAAGAAAATTTACAAACTCATGAACTCGTGGTTATAAATCTTAAATCAAATCCACTCTTATAATTAAAATTGCAATTCAAATCCACAACTGAGATTTTATAATCTAAACTAAACTAATCCTATCATTAAAACTCAGATTTCAAAACTAGAATGCTTCTACAAACATAATCCAAAAATCTACTTCTATCCTAGCATACTAAAACAAGATCAATAAACCAAATAAATCCATGAAAACATAACTGAACTGAGAATTAAATCTAGCTTAATTACAACTATTAAAACTTGCAATTATTTATCCATCGAAGCTTGCAAAAGAAACTTTGTCTACACTAATCCTCTTTTCTAAATACTATTCTATTTTAATTTGCAGAAACCAATTTAAAACTTTAGCACATCATCTAATTTAGTAGTGTGCAACCTAATCGTTAAGAAATAAAATACATAGCATGACAAATAGCCAGCTCCTAAATGCATTTTGCAAAAGAGGAATTAGACAATTAAATTATAAACAACATGCACAGTATTAAAAACTACAAAATACATACAACAAAGAAAATGAAGTAAATTATAACTAAGCATATGAAACACACAACATATCTATCTCTACAGTCACACAGACCATTGGTGCCCCCCCCAGCAGGCCATGTCTACTCTTCAACAACGAAACACAATCTCAAATCAACACGATTCTGTCATTACATAAAAGAACGCAGTATGAACATAAGTTTGCAAATATGTCTGAATTACACAATGAAAATGTTGTTGATACTGAGAGGGGGGTGAATTAGTATCAAGTACAATTTAAAATATTTTTCAAATTATACTTAAAACATTCAATTATATCCAATGAGCAATGAACAATATTATAAGAGTTACACCAATACACCACAATACACCATGCACAATATATGAGAAATAATCAATAGTTATTGTTCAATGGAAGTAATGACTTCCAAAGGTATCTATAGCTTCGAAATATAAATGGAGGGATAAAACTCCAATAGGAAGATACAATCCTCCAATATCAAGAGAGGTTTTACCTCTCCATCCTTTCCCCTTCCTTCCACCCAATAATATATGAGAGATAATAAAACTTTACATTAAATCATCACCATCAACTAACCATCACATAGAACTTGATAATGCTTCCTGAGACTTCTTTAGCTTCTGCAATTATTCAATTCTTGGAATAATCTGATCTTGTAGATAATATTACTCAATGTATTATGTGAAAATCCTCTAATTTTCACTCGAATCCTCCCCAAAAATAAGTTATATAGAGAATGGTAGACCTTATTCAATTGTGGTTTATTCAGGAGAGTGAACTTGTACATAATGCCCCGCGCTCAATATTTAACATCAGATTCTGAAAATTTAAAAAAAAAAGGTATAGCCTGTATGCTTTCCAATGAATTTGGTCTCATTTCATTTGGATTCTCTATAAATAAGTTATGATTGTTTTACCCAGAACACCTGTTTATGACTAGCTTCAGGACTAGTAAAAAGAAACTTATCTTCCACAGAGTGTATCTACAAAATTATAGCGAATAAAGAGCTGAAATTTTTACCATAGATACCTAGATATGTCTTTTGAATACCATATCAATTTCACCATATGAATATTTCTAGAAAAAAATTATAGCGAAAATGGTAAGATGACTTGTAAATAACATACCTTAGAACACATCACCAAAAGACTTCATCCTCCCTTGAAATCTGACCTTCTTTACTTTAAATTTACTCTAAAATTTGAATTGTGTGTGTAAAATGAATGTATAATGATATGTTTTTATACCCTTTATGTCACTTCCTTTTAACATTAGGGCCAACCTGACACTTTCTTATTTTGTAATTCTTTTCTTTAATTATCTTTAGGGATGACTTGTACTTCCTTCTCCAATTCGCTTTTTCATCTTCAAAAATTAATTTGTCCTCAACCACGAGGATCCACGTGATGTGCCACCTACCACCTGAAAAAAAATGATGTATACTATCCATCCATGGGTGTTGTATCTGCATGTGCACTATCCTTCATCTCCAAATACCTTCATCAATATTGGGGTCCAAAACCAATGACTAGGGTTGACATAAATGACAACAACCAATCTTCCAACAATATCCCCCTTTGTCATTGATGGAAACACTCATTCTCCCCTTGTCATCATGATCCCAATTTCTCTCCCCATTTGACATCAATGGAAAAGGGTGGGGTTGTTCCCCCTAAGTTTAATGTCAAAAGGTAACTCTCTTCTTTGGGGTTGTTCCCCTTGAACATATATCACTTAATAACACTTCATTTTTACGGTCTCTTTCTTCCTTGGAGTGTTTTCATAGTTTTAGGATGTATATCTTACTTGGTATTCTTGTTGCAGTTGCAACCAATATTCCTGAACCTTTTTCTTTGATTTTTCATCTTTGTGAGTCAAACATGAGAGTATATCCTTGATCACACATTTTACTAAAACTGAGTATATTATGTTTCAAGTCTTCAACCAATAGAACATTCTTTTCTTTTACATTTTTGCGTCCAAGATCTACTACACCTTCTCCAACTATTTTGGCAAATGAGTCATCTCCAAATGCAACGTTTCCACCCTTTCTCTTCAAGCTGATGAATTTGTCTTGATCCTGGTTCATGTGTGAAGAACATCCACCGTCTATGTACCATTCATCTTCTTATTTACATTATTCAAGGGTCAATGCTATTCAACAATATTCATTGTTTGGAATCTCTTTCCTTCTCCATACTGTGGTTGGCATAGGGACATCTTCATTCATATATCTGCAATCTCATGCTTTGTGACCAAGATAATTACATTTGTAGCATACAATATTTTTTTCCATCAATGGGGAAAATGAATTATAAATTTTGTTGGAAAATCCACGATTATTTATATATCTTCTATTTACACCATTCATGTTTCTTATATAGTTGTTCCTTTCATTGATTCTGTAAATAATTTCCTTATGTCCAAAATGTTTGCAAGTATAACAATGACCAAGAAAGAAATTTTGATACCTTGGAGTAAGTGACCGTCTTTGTGATGTAGTCCATCTGGGTTCATGATATACTCTTCTGTAGTTTCCTTCATACTGATTGAAGCTTCCTTGATTCCTTAAGGTAGGAGGTCTTCTTCGATATTCATCTCTTTTGTAATCATTCCTTCTTTCTTGTATCTTGGTCCACTTCTCATCAACTGTCTGTGTAGTTATTTCTTCAACCTTCTTGTTGGTATTTGCATCTTCCTTGTATGAAGTTTCACCCATGCATCCAAGATGTGTTAAGTATTTTGGCACTTGAGAGTTTCTTAAGCTCTTCCTCAATGAGACAACTTCTTGTTCAAGTTTCTCGCAGTGTTCTTCTTTCTTCTTCTAGTATATTTTTCAAGGAAATGGTTTCTTCTCTTAGTTTCATGAAGTATTATAATTGTTTCTTCAATATTACAACTATCTTTTTACAACTACCCAATTCACTTCTTATTTTTCTATGGGTGTCTTTGAGCTTGCTATTTTCAATCTCAAAATGCTTTCATTTTTTAAAATTCTCATCTTCTTGTTGAATAATTTCTGCTGCATGATTTTCTTCTTCTTCATTGGACTTTTTTTCTTCAATGTCATCTCTTTAAATCCTTGGATGAGTACATTCAAATTCAACATGTCCTACTCCTTCAAAATTAAATAAAAAGAACTGACCTCTATTTGCTTCTTTGAAATATGAGATGTTGTAATTATCTTCAAATTCTTCTCCTTCTTCTCCTTCTTCCCTTGCATAAAGGTCTTGTATCTTGTCCCAAATATCTTTTGATGATGCACATGATCCCACCTTGGATTTCAATGAATCTGTCAATCCATCCAGGATGGTATCTATTGCCAATTTGTTGTTCATTTTTTATTCCTTCTGAGATGCAGTCTTTGGTTTCTTCAAAGCATTGTATCCTGAAGAAACTAAGAACCAACCATCTACCCTAAGATCTTTCAAGTAATTTTCCATTCTATTACTCCAGTATTCAAAATGGCTTCCATTAAATGGTGGAATCCAATTTGGAATGTTGTCTTTCATTTTTTCTTAGGATCTTCCTTCCAGTGGTTAAACTGTACTGAAGGTAACCCCTCTAATACCAATTGTCGATAATGAGAGGGGGGTGAATCATTATCAAGTACAATTTAAAATATTTTTCAACTTATACTTAAGCCATTCAATTATATCCAATGCTCAATGAACAATATTATAAGAGTTACACCAGTACACCACAATACACCATGCACAATATATGAGAAATAATCAATAGTGATTGTTCAAGGGAAGTAATGACTTCCAAAGGTAGCTACAAATTCACAATATAAAGGGAGGGATAAACCTCCAAGAGGAATATACAATCCTCCAATATCAAGAGAGGTTTGACCTCTCCATCCTTTCCCCTTCCTTCCACGCAATAATATATGAGAGGTAATAAAACTTTACATTAAATCATCACCATCAACCAACCATCACATAGAACCTGATAATACTTCCTGAGACTTATTTAGATTCTACAATTATTCAATTCTTGGAATACTCTGATCCTATAGATAATATTACTCAATTTATTCTCTGAAAATCCTCCAAGTTTCACTCCTTGAATCCTCCCCAAAAATAAGTTATAGAGAGAATGGTAGACCTTATTCAATTATGGTTTATTCAGGAGAGCGAACTTGTACATAATGCCCCACGCTCAATATTTAATATTAGATTCTGAAACTTTCACAAAAGAAACTATAGCCCGTACTCTTTCCAATGAAATTGGTCTCACTTAATTTGGATTCTCTATGAAGAAGGTATGATTTTTTTTACCCGTAACACCCTTTTTATGACTAGCTTCAGGACTAGTAAAAAAAACCTTATCTTCCATAGAGTGTATCTCCAAAATTATAGCAAATAAAGAGATCAAATTTTTACCACAGATACCTAGATATGTCTTCTCAATACCATATCAATTTCACCATCTTAATCATTCTATAAAAAATGTTATAGCTAAAATGGTAAGATGACCTGTAAATAACATACCTTAGAACACATCACCAAAAGACTTCATCCTCCCTTGAAATCTGACCTTCTTTACTTCAGCTTTCCTCTGAAATTTGACTTGTGTGTGTAAAATGAATGTATAATGTTATGTGTTTATACCCTTTATGTCACTTCCTTTTAACATTAGGTTCGACCTGACACTTTCTTATTTTGTAATTATTTTCTTTAATTATCTTCAGGACCGACCTGTAATTCTTTCTTCAATTCACTTTGTCATCTTCAAAAATTGATTTCTCCTCAACCATGAGGATCCATGTGACGTGCCACCTACCACCAGAAACAACATGATATATACTATCCATCCATGGGTGTTGTATCTACATGTTCACTATCCTTCATGTCCAAATACCTGGGTGCAAAACCAATGACTAGGGCTGAAATCGATGACAACAACCAATCTTCCAACAATCTCCCCCTTTTTCATTGATGGCAATACTCATGCTCCCCTTATCATTATGATCCCAATTTCTCTCCCCCTTTGACATCAATGGAAAAGGGTGGGTTTTCTCCCCCTAAGTTTAATGGCAAAAGGTAAATCTCTTCTTTGGGGATACTCCCCCTGAACATATAACACTTAATAACACTTCATTTTTATGGTCTCTTTCTTCCTTGGAGATTTTTAGTGGTTTTAGGACATATATGTTACTTGGTATTCTTGTTGGAGTTGCAACCAATCTTTCTGAACCTTCTCATTTGATTTTTCATCTTTGTCAGTCAAACGTGAGAGTATATCCTTGATCACACATTTTACTAACACTGAGTAGATTATGCTTCAATTCTTCAACCAATAGGACATTATTTGCTTTTACATTTTTTCTTCCAATCTCTACTACACCTTCTCCATGTATTTTGGTAGATGAGTTATCTCCAAATGAAACATTTCCACCCTTTCTCTTCAAGATGATGAATTTTCCTTGATCCTCGGTCATGTGTGAAGAATATCCATTGTCTATGTACCATTCATCTTCTTCTTTACATTCTTCAATGGTCAACACTATTCGACAATCTTCATTATTTGGAATCACTTTCCTTCTCCATACTTTGGTTGTCATAGGGACATATTCATTCATATATCTGCAATCGCGTGCTTTGTGACCAAGATAATTACATTTGTAGCATACAATTTTTTTTTCCATCAATGGGGATAATGAATTATAACTTTTGTTGAAAAATCCACGATTATTTACATATCTTCTATTTACACCATTCATGTTTCTTGCGTAGTTGTTCCTTTCATTGATTCTGCAATTAATTGCCTTATGTCCAAAATTTTTGCAAGTATAACAATGACCAAGAAAGAAATTTTGATACCTTGGAGTAAGTGACCTTCTTTGTGATGTAGTCCATCTGGGTTCATGATCTACTCTTTTGTAGTTTCCTTCATATTGATTGAAGCTTCTTTGATTCCTGAAGGTAGGAGGTCTTCTTGGATATT
>JASDQU011377227.1:27594-37680 GCA_032191745.1 Picea mariana
CTTGGAAAGCTTTGGGTTATCCTGAGCTTGTGACTACTTTGCATGAGATGTTGGCTTTTGACAGATGTTCTAGTGAGTATTTGGGAATTCTTCCTCAGTTTCCTATCTTGTTAGGTGGGAAGACTATCCTTGTTGATGTTATAGTGGTGCAAGGCCCATTATATTTCAATACGCTTCTCGAGCATGATTATGTATATTCTATGAATGTTGTGGTGTATACGCTCTTCTGAGTGATGAAATTCCCTCACAATGGAAGCATTGTCACTATTGACCAGCTGGCATATGATAATCACCATCCTAATTTGGCGTTAGTTMAGGCTACCCCTTTATATGTTCCTAGTATTTGGGTAGACTCTACCCCACCACATGTAAATTATGTGGTGTCTTATCCTCGATATTCAATTTCTTCTGAGCATGAACTTGTTCACTCATGTTTTTCTTCTCGAGACTTGGTCTCAAMAATTGATCTGTTGGTTTATCCAATGGGGGAATGGGAGCCCTTGCTTCCCCCTCTTGCTACAAGTGATCTTGAGTTTCCTTTTGAGTCTGATCTCATTGTTTGTACATCCTCAAGCCCTCGTGCTTGTGATTCTTTGTTGATAGACTCTAGTAGTCTTTTCCAAAGCCTCCATCATCATATGGAATATGGTCAGTTTACTTCACCCTTTAGGAATGTCGCCCCTCCTCATTTGCATGATTTCTCAGATTTTGAATTACCTTCAGATGAGGCTATCCTTCAAGCCATGAATATGGTTTCTATACAGTGGGAAGACTTACACCATGATTTGTGTTTTCTTCTCTTTTGGCATACTTTCCAGGTTGCCTATCGAAGAGACTCTTGGTCGAAGCCTAGCAACGAGCTCTACCTCAACTACTACCATGCATGAGATGAAAGGTTGTGTGATACCTTGTACTTATTGTATAGTCCAGGTTTTCTTTTTTCAATTTTTGTATTCAGTAGCACCTCTTATTTTCTGAAGTTCCTATCTATATTGGATTTATTTACTTCTTGATGAGTGTTATTGGCCTTATATATAGGATCTTGGAGAAATTTTTCTTTGACATTTTGTTCATCGTATTGATCCATTCAGACAAGTATTGACCTCAAAATTGGCATATAGGTTAGGTTTTTCACTAGTTGCATTTTTTGCATTATCCATTTCTTGGTTCATTTGGCCTTAGGATAGACCCCACTAAATTGTGACACTAACCTTCCTTGTTGATAAGTGTGTTGTAATTTATGTGGTAGATCCTTTGCTACATTTTGGTGTCCATGCAGTCAGTTTTGACTATAGGCTTGGGATTCCTCAATTAGTCCCATCATGATTACATATCGAAGCCTCATTCTTTTTAATCATCATTCTTGGCCTTACCCTTGAGACTCCCTAATGAGCATGCTTTGTTGTCTTTCAAGCTCGCTTTAAAATTTGAAAGAAGCATCGAATGAGACTTTATTTATTCTTTTCGATCTTGTTTGGATTACTTGAGAAAAGTATCCCCCTGGAGTCTTCTTTAATCCCTTTTCAAACTCTCTAAAATTGAAAATATTTCTGAGCGATATTGTTTCCCTTCACGCTCACCAAACTCAAATGTCAAGTCACATCTGTTTGGCGGTAGTTTACCCCTTTTCAGTTCAGATGGATAATTTTACAAATAAAGGTATGCTCTAGGAACTTCAGTTTTCTAGAAGAGTATTCTTAGGTGTAAGTTTAATCCTTTTTCGGGCCCGGGGGACAAAATTTTCGAAAAAGGAACATTCTCCTTGGTTTTGGTTTATCATATTTTTTGGGCCTTGGAGATTACCTACGAAAAAGGAACCCCCCTCCCCCCAAGTCCATAGTTAATCTCTTTTACAGAGTCATCGAGTGACCTTGTTCCTTCACATTCGTTAAATTGGTCCAGAAGAACATCTACTTAGCATGAGTTTAACCCTTTTTCTAGCCAGTAGATTATTGCAGAAAAAGCTACGCCTCGAGTGATTCATCTCGCCAGGAAAGTTCTCCTCAATTACTTTTATACTTTTTCAGGCTAAGGAGAATAAACTCAAAAAAGGGTTGTGAGTCCATAGTTAAGCTCTTTTACGACTCCTTAAAATTGAAAATATAGTCGAGTGATCTTCTCTTTGTCATACTCCTTAAAATGGTTTTGAAAAGACATTTTTTTAGTGTATGTTTAACCATTTTTTGAGCCGATTGGACTAACTATGAAAAAGGTACTCCCTGGAGTCTTCTTTAACATTTTTTTAGACTCTCTAAACATGAAAAAACTACCAATCTTACCTTCTCTAGGATCGTAAAAATTTACATAGAAGGGGTCTTGTTGACTCATGCCTGATTGTATTATAGGTCTCATCTTTGTGTCTTTGGCCTAATGTCGGCTCCATGTTTCTATCAATTGAACCTTTGAAGCATTCCATATACGCAAGCCTTGCAACACTTTTTTCCTCTGCGATTTGACACCTTGACCACCTTGACCCATGAAGGAATTTTCCCCGAGTGTCCTTATCTTGCATATTTATCCTTTCCTTGAGAATTAGTATGCCCCATGCACTTGCAACCATTTTTATTCCTTGTGGCACTCGTTCCTCCTTTGTAACGTAGAATTCTTTTATTCTTTTTCAAGCTTGTTTAAAAATTGAAAAAGACAAAAGAATCAAATATTTGAAAAAGAGGGGACGAGAAATATACATTCTTTTTTTGGCATCAAAGATAGTCTCCCTGGGACAAAGCATATCCTTTTGTTTGTTAGTCAAGCATTGGGATATAGTATGACCTTAGGAAGTTGTTCTCGCTACATAGATTTGTGACCTCCTCCATTTGGTTACTCTTCCAAACATATGGAGAGTTTGTGGTGCCTCCTACATCACAAACTTATGTCATTGTGACGCTTCCTGAGTTTGATCATATTTTGTGATTTTGTCTAAGGGAATTTTTGCCCAACCTAAGTCATCCTTTCTACAATTTGTCTCTTGAATTTCATGAGTCGGACATCCTAAGATTCCAATCAAGTCCAGATTCAAAATCAACGAAGTTCTTTGCCTGATCATCGAGATCCTCCAGTATTTTCCTGACGGCTTGTCGAAGACCTCAAAGTAGTGAGTATTACACTCTCATTTTAATCCTACCCAAGTTTTGAGTATCTTGAAGTTGTTTCTTGAGCTATGAAGTTTTCATCTCCAGCCACAAGCATCACTAACTTCTTGAAGATGCATATTTTACTTGTATATATTCAACTGATTGTGAGATGTAGATACGATGTGTATTGCTCATGGATACACTTTATATATTTATATGACATGGATCTTCAGTGTAATTGATTTCCATCCATGATTAAGTTCATCTCAAGCATGTGTATGCCCGCCTCAGAGAGACAATTGTTGTTTTGCAAATAGCACCTCCCGAACTATGGTCTCGGGCTCACTCAATTTCGTGCATTCTCATTGATGAAGGTATTGTAATGTATTTCATCCATTAGTTTCTCTACTTACCTCATACATTAGGAGGAATCTATTATAAACCTAAAATTCCCTACTCATGCATACATGGCATTGGCCTTCCTACTTGCATAATTTTCCAAATCGTTGTTGAGGAACTCTATTCAAAAAAACATTTTTTAGAGCGTGTACATGCTCTGCTGCACTAATTCCCACATACATACACTTTTTTCATGCTATGCATCCCACATACCTATGCTAGTTTCACACTAAACAAGTATACCTCCAAAAGTTGCAAAAATTAAAAAGTTGCAAGGAATTCGGTGCAATTTACGGGATATTGGAGGTTTCCCAACCAATTGACCTACTATAGCCCGTCCCCAAACCAAATAACTATCATTTTGTCATATAAAAGTAGGTCTTTGGGTCTCATTCCACAATCAAGCATTAGAACGATGAAACTCTTCCCAAATTCCCTTTCCTTCCTTGCCCAAGTATTTGTAGCCTTTTGTGAGTTATTGCCTTAGCATTCCCTCTCTAGCCCCTTTTCTCCCATACAGTCCATTCCCTTCCCTTGATGTGATCAGTATATTGTGAGAGAAGGAATTTGGAAGGTGCACTTGGAGCATTGTTAAGAGGAGCCCAGACTAGGTTCACGGAGTTTTAGCCTGCAAAGTTTGTAATATCCAAACTTTGAGTATTGAATAAAAGAATCTCTTTTCCCTATCCCAAATGATGGTTTTTATGTATTTTCTTTGATTTATACATAACAATTTATATCTAACACTAATTGATGAATAGAAATAGAATGCATGTAGCCTTGTTTGCCTAGTTGCAGATGCAGGTCATCTTTGGGAGGAGACTTGCAGCCTTGAGAGCTACAGAGCTTGAGGAGGTCAGCACCAAATGTTGCATTAAAGGTAYCRTTTCCAACTTACTCTTTCATTGCTTTATGTTCATCTATTTTGGAATTTTTGGGGTAGTGTAGAAATTAGATTGACTTTTAAGGATTCATATTCTCTATCTATACTTAAAACCATGGTACATTTATAGGGGGATTTAACTGCTAGCACAAAGTAGAGATGGAAGGAGGAMCAATCCAATTACGTGGGAACAATGTAAGAAAGGGYTGAGATAGAGCGGGTGGAAAAGTTATGTTGACAACCTTCTTAATGGACTTACCCCTTGGTGCAAGCTTCCACATAATAAATGTGGATTTACCCTCATAGGAKCCCAAGTGAGTTTGGCCAAYGTCGATTCTAGGTACAAAGAAGAATTTTACCTTCACCATCACCTCGTGTATTAACCCTAAAGAAAGGCCACTAAGATTACCAAATAAAAAAATGATGCCTGGGGAAACAGTCAATAGTCCGATATACACACAAGGGCGGGGTAACTGAGCCCAGAATCAACTTGAGAAGCCCCACACATGGTTGTTTTCTCAAGTGATCCCCAGTAATACGTGCAACCACTACACCAAGACCACCAAAGCAGGGTTAGTAACTCTGTTAGCCTTAATGCGACCTCGTGATTGACCCTTGTGTGAGAAGGGCTTCCCAGAACAAAATTTATTAAAAGGATTTCATTGCTCCCTAACTCAAGATTCTATGTTTGTTTACATCTTTGAAAAGTTATCTTTCACACCTATTCCAAAGCCCTACAACTAATCTAATGTAGGTTGTAAAGAGCCATAGAAATAAAAATTTCTAGGTAGATTTTAATAACGCGTAAATTTTATTAAGTTGTTATTACTTAAGAGGAAAATGGCATGGACTAAATGATGTTTTGATAGACTCTAAACCATGCAAATAAATGAGAATGAAAATATTTCACTTTGATGAAAGCTATATTACGAGAAGGAGAAAAAAATTATCATTCATAGATGCACAATGTCCCAAAATTTTATTAAACTCGTCGATATCAAAATCTTCAAGAAATGAGCCAAAGAGACTGTACACCAATACACGATTCTTGGCCCCCCCATGCCAAAAACCATGCAATTTCGCTACTTCAAATGCAAATATTCCCCCCTTCTAATGCAAATAAATAAATTAAAGCTTTTTATTTCAAATATAGCTAAAAGTAATAGAAAATCTCTTTAAAAACAAAGCAACCCAAACACCGAACTATTCAATACAAAGAATAAGATTTCTTTCACTAAATAATTCAGAATAAAAAAAGTATTTGTCACTGAAAGAAACTCAAAGCAACAGATAACAAACCTTTCATAAGAAAACAAGCTAAAACAAAGAAAATATGGCTAAAATCAGATTCAAATATGTCTAGAGTAGACTGTAATCAAACCTAAAATCTCATCCCAAAACCATATCTAAGATCTCGTCAAGGAAAACAACCAAAAACTAAATTTTTCACACAATCGTCATAGGCTACTAGACTAACACAGTGCGACAATCCTAATTGTTGTAGGTCACAGAAGACCACAGTGTGACAATGCACACTGTCTTTCAAGGCAGGGTGTGTTGATTAGAGAAAATGTGGAAAAAATAAAAAAAACTTTAAGGTTTTCCAAGGAAATAAATAGTTAAAGAGTCAATCTGGATATCCCTATTACTCAGAAAATAGAACCCAGGAAATCAAAGCAAGAAAACAAGGAAAAAAGACTACTAGGAAAACAATTTGATCCCTAGTATGGTCACCAATATTGTTTCTAGACAAATCGATAAGTGCGGACATAAACAAATACCCCTAGTTTCACCCTGAAACTAGAACAAAACAAGACAAAATATAAAACTTTCCCTAATTTTTAATTGTCAAGCATACTAACTAACAATAGATAAATGACATACCTTTTAAATGTTGCTTGTCCTCACTAGTTTCATCCTCGCTCTGTTTCAAGGCTTATAAGATGTTGAACCTATAAAAAGACATAATCCAACGAAGTGAAAGCAACAATGCATACTTAACAAAACTTATGTATGTGATCAAGGAGTCATACAATAAAATAAGAACAATTTTATGGGAAAGAAATATATTACTGTATTAGAAATATGAAAAGGAGAATACAATCGATGCCTTGATGTTGTAGGGTCCCTTCCAAATGTTCCTTTCTTCCCACACACTTCTGCTCCATGGATTCTAAGACTGTAGATATGACAACTACTTATGATCTTAGTCACCATAGGCCCAAACACTCCATATGAATTAGCTATAACTGAAGCTAATCCAAACTCTTGGCTAGACTAATATTGTATTAGTTGAATCTATGTAACTAAGATGAAGTTCCAAAATTCTCTAACCATTCCAAATCTCACCTAAAAAAGATAACCCAAAAAGGTTAGCTTTCCCATGAGAACTCCCCTCCTTTTATAAGTTGAAAAGGATGTTGGATTACTGAGAGGGGGGGGGGATGAATCAATAATAGAGAAATATAATCATTTTTAACCATATAATGCAAGTGTTCTATCAATGTAGCATTATCATCCCATATTTGCAGAGTAAATAAACAATGAGCAAATGAACAAGCATACACATACACAGTACACTAGTGTTTTTACGTGGAAACCCAAAGCGGGAGAAAGACATGAAATGCTTTTTCTTATATGTCTTGAAGAATTACATTCATTGGAAGCACCAACTTCCTTTGTTTTCCAGCCACAACTGGAAGGAGGCTCCAACCCCCTAGTTTCTCAGGCTACAACCTAAGGGAAGCTCAACCTCCCCAATTCTCTAGCTACAACCAGAAGGAGGCTACAACCCCCTATGTTATCTTSCTACAKCTGGAAGGTGGATACAACCACCTATCCTTTCCCCATACAACCTCCCTGACGTATAAGTAGAATGATGGAATCACTGTCACACTATCACTATGAGATATATTGTTGTAAACCTATACCAATAAACCTGCACCAATAAACTGAACCATGCATCAACCTGTACCTCAACCTATAATCAACTTATACCATAAAAAAGTGCATCAAACATGCACCAACCTATACCTTAACCTACAAACCTTCCTTAAATTTAACAATAAGAGACTAGCATTTTCATCAAACTTTACTTTAGTCTCACGTGACTAGTTTTGGATTAGTCAACAACCCTAAATTGAAGTAATCATAATTATGTACCTGTAATGAATAAATATATGAAAATAGTACACAATGTTCTTTAATGTGTTTTATGTAATTCCTCCAGGTGTCACTACTTGGAACTTCTCAGAAAAAGAGTTATAGCAAAAATGGCATACCTTGTTGAATTCTGGATTATTCTAGAGAGTGAACTTGTAAAGTGTGCCCTGCACGGAATATTTGTTGTATGGATCTAAAAATTTTACACACAATACTAGAGACTGTACTCTAACCAACAAATTTTTTCTTACTGAATTTGGATTTTTTATGAATAAGTTATGGTGTTTTTACCCGAAACACCTGTTTTAGACTAGTTTCAGGACTAGACACAAACCCTATTTTCCATGAAGTGTAACTCCAAAAATACAATGACCCACAAGATGAAATTCGTACCATAACTACTTGGACATATTTCCTCAATGGTCTCCCAATTTCACGATCTGAATCATTCTAGAAAAAACGTTATTGCTAAAATGGTGAGTGTTAGTGTCAGAAGTCACTCCTGGATTGCTTGCAGGAGCAGAGCCCGATGCCCATTAGTTTTTATGTCACAATTTAATAAATGGGGGTGGTCAAATGGAAAGAGACCCAGGAAAGCAGCATTGACACAGGAACCAGGGTCTGGTATGTATAAATCAAGGGAGGTCTTGATCCAACTTCTGTCAGTAAGTTGATTAAAGGGTGGTATACGGAAGACTTGTGAGAAGGGTGAGCAAGACTGCCTCGGGAAACAGGCCTTCAGAAGCTTGAGGAAGAAAAACCCAGAAGCCAAGATCCTCTTGGTCAAGAGTTTCAAGGAGCTGAAGGGTGACTCAACTGGATCCTCCAATGCCAAGCCATTCCAGCGCTGAGAAAACACAATAACTGATTAGAAACGTTGCGACTATTGCAGTGGTCCAACCTACATCATTCTACAACAGTGCAACTCGACTGGATCCTCCAATTCTGAGTTTTTCTAACACAGTAAACAAAGATATGGAAAAAGAGGCTGACATCCATAAAGTAAGAAGTCTCAAATGCCTTATACATTAACCAGAGCGACCAGTGCTTCATCAAAACTTACAGAATGGGAGCCTAGCTCAACCTATCGACCCTTAAAAAAATGGCCAAAATGCCTACATATACTCTTCCCCTTTCACCCAACAGAGGCGTCTCGGGATTTTCAAGGTGTGGCGTCTCCTCAGTCAAATCTGGCCTAAACTCCTTTATCAGATGCCACCTTAAATCAGCATGGCTCTTGCAGGGGGGACCTGCACGCAAGGGTACCATGGGCTGGTTGCTCCAGGCCTCCCATACCTTCCATTTATGGCTCGAGCTGAGGTTCCAACTACCTCTATCCACCTTCATTTATTTTTAGCGAGGACCAAGATCGAGGTCGAGCTGTACTGGTCTCTGGAGGATGCAGTGATCCCTTCTGTAGCTAAACCTAGTGCTTCAGCCCTTTGCGCAGTTCTTTCTATCGCCCCCAATTGACTGCGGACTGCGACCCTATGCCTAGCTTCAAAGGCACTTTCGGTGCTTCACATCTCGCAGCTATGAAGGAGCTGCTTCTTGTGCTTCAAAGTCGTGATGGGCGAAAAGGCGAAGAGCCTAATCGTGCACCACGTGTCCCTGTGGAAGGGATGGCTGAGATGCTTTCGGTGCTTCGAGACCCGCCTTGCCACATGATAAACGTTAGCGCCCATTCTCCAGGCCTGTTCCTTTGTGAGCAGGCGCCAAAACCGTGGGCCTGACTCTGGGTGCTTTCAGCGCTTCGGGGTTCGAGGCTCCGAGATGTGAAATGACAAGGAACCCTTACCCTTTGAACTCTCGAATGCCGAAATGCCGATGTGACTAGATCTTGCGCCACGTGTCCTTTGGATCGAACGGCTGAGATGACAACGGTGGATTCACTATGAAAATCCTGAAAGGCCCCACCCRTGGCTYGGATCTTGTGYCRCGTGTCCTTTTGATCGATGGTTCTGATCTTCTCAGGATTTCTTGCACCGGGAGTTCACAATGAGTTTCTTCCTCAAATTCCTGATTTGACCAAACTGCGAAAGCACGGATGTGCATTGCGTGTCCTTCAGATGGACAATCGGCCCAGATTTGTCTTGAAATATAGGTGCCATCTCTCGTGCTATATCTCGGGCAACTTGGTAGCCTCAAAATCCCGATGACCGCCGATCTGACTCGTCAATTGATCCTTGCTGTTGAAACCAGACTACTCGCTCGCTTGATTTTAAGCCCGAAATGGGCTTCTCCTGTGGGCTTCACTCGGCGCTTAGGCTGCGGCCTTTGAATAAAACACATCCAACCAGATTTCAAACCACACTTCTATGCGTTTACACTAGGAGCCTAAAATCAGAGAGGAGAACACCCCTATACAAGAAATGTTGCTAACATTAGACTCGAAGGGGGATAGAGTCATCCCTGTGATGCTCTAAGAACTCATTTTTCAGTTTCAGTGCCTTGTTGTTGGGCTATGGAGTCAAGCTCAAAACACCCCCTGCTGAAAATACAGGCCGAAAAGTAAAAGTAAAACAAGACAAGATACATGCTCAAAGAGCTTATTTATGTACAGTCCTA
>JASDQU011377228.1:2902-24174 GCA_032191745.1 Picea mariana
AAATAATAAGTAAATAATTATATTTGTTTTTGAGATGTAGCAAGTTATTATATTTCTTATATATTAATAAGTTTTTTTAATTATAATTATAAATATCAATTAATTATAATTAATATAATTAAGGTATTTAGTGATGTTAAAATCAAGGGTGATATAAAAAATCCAGTTATGTTAAGGGTGATTTTGACTGTTTTGATGTCCTTGAGTCACAATTTTTTAATGTGAGCAAAAGACATTATTGATATGTCTATGCAATGCAATTTCTCCAAGTTCAATGGCAATTAGATTCATAAAAAAAATATAATCAAAGAGTAATTTTGACGACTTAAATATCATTGAGTAAAGGTTTCTAAAAAAAAATAACCTATATTGCTAGCTATCAATCAATAGTAGTAGCAGGGGATAGGTAACCTAGCAATAGTAGTGGGGAGTGGGAAAGGATGCATGAATATGTACTGTGTCTACTGCTGCGCCATCTTTAACGACTGCTGAACCTGCTGCTTTTTACTCTGACTATCGAACTGGCTGTTAGCTATGGCTTTGTATCTGGACCACAAAGGTCTTGACCACGAAGGTCTATAAGTGTTTCTCTTGGAATGGAAATCTTACAACACAATATGAAAGTAAGTGGGCATTCCACTTCAACCATTGAATTTATTGATCCCGTCAACTCTCATTTCAGGAACAATGAAGCTCTTGTATGAAGCTCTTATTTGTGAAAAAGGAGAGCAGAAGAAATTATTGATATTTCTATGCACTGCAGTTTCTCCATATTCAATGGCAATCAGATTCATTAAAATTATGAAGTTCCATGGAAAAAATTCTGCACGCCCTCTCCTGATCGGCCAAATTATTAAGGTGCTCTACTTAATTATTGTTGTTCTGGCCTTCATCAATATTACTCTTCATGCACAGATTTGCAACGCAGTGACAGAGACGCCGTCAACTAGATGCGAAAACAGCAACTATACAGAAGGCAGTGCGTTTGAGCGCAATCGGAAAATTCTCTTTGATAGTTTTGTTCAAGGGGCAAACCAAACTGGGTTTAACAGCTCTGTGTATGGCGAAAGTCCTGACAAAATATATGGCCTCTTCCAGTGCAGGGCAGACATGACAGTCGACCAGTGCTACACTTGTTGGCAATTGGCAACGACTACCATGCAACAACATTGTGGGAGAGCCGTTGGCGCTTGTACTTGGCCTTTTAATTGCTTCTTACGCTATCAAAACTATAGTTTCATCGGAACATTGCAGACTGATAATTTTATTTCCTTTGAGGGCTTTGGGGGGGACACGGGTGTCTTTATCCCGACTGACTTTCAAGCGGCTGCTAAGAATCTCTTAAACAAATTGTCAGGTGAAGCAGCACCTGAAACGAAACGATCTGCTTTCGGTACAGCTCTAGACGACTCCTCTCAAACGATATATGGTCTGGTCCAGTGCACCAGAGATTTATCTACTGCGGACTGCACAACATGTCTATCATACGCAATCAACGCAATATTCGCATCTAATCGGACTGCGGGAGTTGAGTATTGGGGTCGAAGCTGCATACTTCGTTTTGAAATATATGTTTTCTTTAATATGTGGCTTCCACCACAACCTGCGGAAGGACCAGCTAAAGGTAGACAGATGAAGTCTTCAAACAAAACACCCATAATTTTAGGTGTTGTGGGTGGTTTGGTTCTCATTATAACCGTATGCCTGTTCGCAAACAGGAGAAGACTGAAGTCTGCCATATTTCGAAAGGGATACGAAGGTAATGATTATAGAGGTGTATATGATTATTTGGCTGCACAGGTATTCATTACACTTATGTGTCTAATTATGAAGCTAGGAAAAACAATACCCTAAAGCTCTTTTTGTTTTAATATTTTCTATTTTCACATTACAGATACAGAAAAAATAGAGGAAGCCACACTCATCAATCATAATAATATTTTCTATTTTCACATTACAGATACAGAAAAAATAGAGGAAGCCACACTCATCAATCATAATAGACAAATAATATTTACAATGGAAACATTAATGGCTTCTACAAAAAACTTTCATGATGATAACAAGCTCGGAGAAGGAGGATTTGGCCCTGTATACAAGGTAACGTAGGCTAAGAAAGATTCCTGTAATGGCTTTTACAATCTTAAATTACAGTAATATTCAGGCTTTTCTCATTGCACGATTGACTGTTGGTTGTTGATTACTAGTTTGAAAACAAAAATATTGTAAGAAACAATTAAGATTAAGTCTCTTGTTTGAATCTCTTAGGGAACTACTTCGGATGGAAAAGAAATAGCTGTTAAAAAACTGTCTTTGAAATCTATGCAAGGAAAGAGAGAATTTTTAAATGAAGTTAAACTTGGGGCTGAAATTCAACATCGAAATCTTGTGAGTGTATTGGGCTGTTGCGTAGAGGGATCAGAAAGATTGTTGATTTATGAGTACTTACCCAACAAAAGCCTTGATAAAATTTTATTCGGTGAGTGGTTTCCATTTTGTTATGGAAGTATACAGAAAAACATTGCTTTTTGTTATGGAAGTGTCAATTAATTAATGTCATGCACGGATACAGACCCAAACAAGCGCAACCAAGTTGATTGGCCAAAGCGTTACAACATCATAGTGGGAGTAGCTCGTGGACTTCTCTATCTTCACCAGGATTCTCGACCGCGGATTATTCATCGGGATATAAAAGCGAGCAATGTGTTGTTGGACGAGGAACTGAACCCTAAGATAGCAGATTTCGGCTTAGCAAGACTTTTCCCTGAAGGAGAAACTCACGTCAGCACAAGAGTTGTTGGAACGTAGTAAGATTTTCAATACAATCATCGTGCTCACACACTGTCAATGTATATGTTTTACTCAATGCTGATTTGATTTCAAGAGAATTGACAGTACTGTAATTGTACTTTATGCCATTTTTTGTTTTTGGGATTTACATTCTTGTTTAAGCTTTTACTTAGTAGGATCTATCACTAAGGAGTGTGCTAATTCAGGAGTAATCTTTTTTTCTTTGTTTTGGGGATTTACATTTTTGGTTAAGCTTTTACTTCGTAGGATTTATCACTAAGGAGTGTGCTAATTCAGGAGTAATCTTTTTTTCCTAGTTACTTTTCAAGTAGGTTTTTTATCTGTTTGTTTTTAAGTTTCGTTAATTTAGAATTCTATAGATTTTCTGAATATTTGGGTTTGTTTAAAATAAAACAAAACCCCTAAAATAAGATTATGAAATATATGAATATTGGATTCAGTACCTAAAATTTATCTAAAAAGTTTGTTTGCTTCCAAGTTAGCCTATTCCCTACCACTACAGCTTCCTTTGAAAATAACTTGTCATCGCTCAATTCTAAATTTTTGCCTCTTTTTATAATATTTGACATTGCAATTTGTATATGCAGCGGTTATCTGCCACCAGAGTATGCTATGTTGGGGCAAGTATCTGTAAAAACTGATGTCTATAGCTTTGGCGTTCTTCTCCTCGAAATTATCACAGGAAGAAAGAACATGGATTACAATTTGTCATCTGAAATGCAGATTCTTTTAGGATGGGTGAGATACTGTTTCTGTTGTATTCCCAACTGAGCATATTAAGACCATGTTATTCAGTTCATCTAAGGATGTCTTCACCATGTATATATCTTATGAGAATGACGCACCAGTTGCGGTTATACAGGTATGGAGATCATACGAAGTAGGAAATATTGTGCAAGTGATTGATCCAGGAATAATTGAAACTTGCGATGAAAAGCAAGCATTGAGATGCATTCATGTTGGGCTTTTGTGTACACAAGCCGAATCATCACTTCGTCCACCAATGTCTACAGTCACTTCGATTCTTTCAGCTGATTCCGTTATGGACTTACCAGATCCCACAAAACCTGCTTTTGTGAGTTCTCATGTTTCCCGAAACACCGAATCGACCAGTTATGGCTTGTCACATGCGTCTGCATCCTCATCTTCTTCTGCTCATGCTCATCCAATTTTCCCAAGATTTGAGAAAGGGAATTGATGTATTGCACTCATATGTAATTTTGGTCTCTCACAAAATTGATTCTCCTCAATGGTGATCATCTTAACACTAGAAACTATTTTTCCACTTTGTCTTTTATAGCGAGCACATTAAGAGGATGTCAATTTGAATAGAGAGACACTACCATTGTTTATTGATGAAACAATTTGATTATTGTGATTATTAGTATTATTAGAGATGCAATTGCTAGAGAGAAAATCCACTAATGAATTGGGTATCTTATGTAGAAACAATAAGGTTTGCATTGTTTCATGAGATGTACCATAATCACCATCAACGTCCCATGTCTCTTCTGTTCCACTTGCTAGTTAGACATTTGATGGTTCTAAATCTTAATGCTTCCACATGTTCCTCTCTTTGAAACGTTGTTAGCAGCCAATTCACATTTTTTCACTGTCTTATAAGCTGCCTACACCAATGTTTTGCAAACATTATTTTTTCATCGCAACTCTCAAATAAACGACATTTTTATTCTTTGCGCCATTTGCACACTTACCTTCATTTTTGTTTTCATGACTGTAAGCGTGAAAACATTGGTCTTTCGAAGTCGCATTAAAATCATTATTGAATTGTCGTTATCCTTCTTGTCGATATGCCCATTGCGTTTACATTTTACTTATCATTATGCAGTTGGCAAGATTTTTTGATTAGTACTCATTGGACATTCTTTGATTGATTATGTAATTTCGTTTCATGAGTGTTTGAGTTATGATGCATTGGTAATTGGATTTATATGTTCTTTGATTTGATCTACTTGACCACTGGTTTCATAAAAATACATAGGTGTTATGGTTAAACCCTTGATATATATCTTTTAATATGAAACCTACTTCATGTTATCAAAACACATTGGCACATTGGTCCAATGCTTGGTATTGGTTTCGATTTGTATGTTTGGTTTTGAAACTATGGCATAACGTTTGATTGCACGCATGGTATATCCACTTACCAAAGGTTTCAATGGATTGATTGAAATGGCATAGTTATAACACATGTGCATTGTGATTTGTATAGTTGAAAATGTCAGCGGTTGTACCATTGGTAATGACTATTCTGCATGGCTAGCAAATAGCTCCACCACCTTCGCACGATGTGATGCAGGAGCATCTCTCAATGCCAGCCCGTCAGCCACGTCAGCGCACACTCATTCAGGAGCTGAAGGGAGGCGCAAGCTCATTTTGAATTTGAATTCAATGTAAATTAATGTCTTAGGCTGGTGAGCCATGAATGCCATGCCTTTCCACAGGATATAGATGAGATAGGCATTTATTATAGATTGGCTGAGATCTAGTTCTGGATAGCAGACTAGACAGCCATTAATTGTAATTAATTAGAGTAGGTAAATCCTGGAGGGAAGCGCTAAGAGCACCTCAGGTAAAAGAGATAGAGAGATATCATTTTGAAGGTAGAGAGGTACATGTAAGATAGAATGCATGTAGAGCTGAGGAGAGCTCGAGAACACCTTGTAAAATATACAGGCATTTGCCATTATTAATACAGAGCAGTTTTTCCTGCACTAGTCTGTCATTATATGCATGTCTGTATGTGTATGTTCATTATATGCTGCAATTGTGTATTGTTATCATGCATTGGCAGGGGTTGGTTTGATTTCAGGATTGGGAGGTTATTGAGGTTTCATGCCATGAGGGCGTGACAGAGTGTTGAGACTCTGAATACCAGTGCAAGGGTGGATGCACTTCTGAACTCGTGAGGAGTCAGACAAAGATGTGCTGAGAGCACCAGCCTTGAAGTCAACAATTCATACAGAGGGAGGACTTTTGGGGTTACTGAACACCTCAATAATCAAGGCAGTGTAGCTGAGACACTGTTGTGGACAGAACCTGTTAGGAGTTCTGTAGAAGCTCTATCTAGAGTGCATCGATCGTGTGTACTGAGGTGCACGGAGGAAAGAACTCGGCTGGGAGTTCAAGAAGACCAGAATTTTATTGAGGATTCTGAGGAGCTCCGTCTGGAGGACGTCGAGCGAAGTGCGTGAGTGCACAGAGATAGCAAAATTGTTGGGTGTTCTGTGCCAGAGATACTCCGCCGGAAGGGCGTTGAGAGAGTGCAGAGATAGCCAGGAGGAAGAACTCTATGAGTTCTATCATCTGAAGGAAGCATCCACTGAGGGAGTTTTCATTGGGTTACTGGATACCCAAAAGACTCAGCGAGGAGGCGCTTGAGCAAAAGGATAGCAGGAGGTGTTCATATTCCCATCTGTGGGAGAAAGAGAAAAAGAAAAATCGAGCTTCTGTAGAGGTCGAAGCTACAGAAGAGGCCAGGACAGATAGCGCTTTGCGTGCAAGGACTCTGCAAGGAGAGTGTAGAGGTCAAAATTGAATCCTTTGAGGAGCCAAGGGGAAAGCTTAGGAGGATGAACGCGTCGATGTACAAGGTCGAGACTGCCAGGAAAGGCAGAGACTACTGTCGCAGGGAGTGCACAGAGTCTGGAAGAACTCAACACTTCGAGAGTTGTTGAAGTTCGGGCGTGAGAAGGAGGCGAGCAAAAAAGTCTCTGGAGGAACCGTAGAAGCTCAGGAGGGAGCGACAGCAGCCGTTAGATCGGCAGGAGAAAGCAGATATAGACCGTTGAAAAGTTACGTCCAGGGAGCTCTGGTAGAAGCGCGCAAGAGAGGAGGACCGACAGTCATCGGATCTCATAGGAGAAATCCCCTCAGCCGTAGGATCAGGAAGAGTTGCACGGAGGTTAGCCTCAGGAGGAGGAGCGCACGAGGAGAACAGGTCTGAGCCATCAGATCTGAGGAAAAACCCCGACAACCGTTGGATTGGCAGAAGCTGCATGAGGGATAGCAGTCGAGATTTTGGCCATCGGGTTTCGGCATTCGGGGGTTGGCGAGGTGAGAGTTCATACCCCGTGAAATTGCGAGTAGCAATTTCCCGATTTAACGGGAGTCGTTGATCAGGACAAGGACAGGTGGCGATATACCGAAGTTCGAAGGTGGGAGGTCCAAGTCTGCATGTGCTATCGGAGTCTGGGGTTCGGGACTTTGTGGTGTCAAGGATTCATGACATCGCATACTCCGATTTCCCGATAGGGAAATCCTCGATAGAGTGGGAGCGTTGACCGTTGACCATCGGGGATCGGGATTCGGAGTTTTGAATTGCACGAGGAGTGCGCATAGGGTTCGCGATAGCACGAACGCCGATTTCCCGATACGTGAAGGGGAGGTCGCCGAAGGAGTGTTGTTGTGGGTAGAGATCTCCCGAGAGGATTTGAAGAGCATTGACTCTTCGGGCCATGTGTAAGAAGGTCCTGGTGGGAGCAGCCATGCCGTTGAGGGCAGGTTGATGTCACGATGTCATTAATGTTTCTCCTATCCCTGTTTCACCTCTGTTAGCTCGGGTAAGCCTTCGAGCATTTTGTTCCTGTGTATGTTGCATTCAAACCCTGGCTCGTTCACCGTGTGCTCTTCCTCATGGAACCAGTGGTGTGAATTGAGCCGAACGGTAGCCAAGCCTTGCTACTGTTCGATAATGCTCGGAAATACTTAGAGGATAGTGGTTGGCTCAAGTTCGTGCAGCAGTTTCAGGGTTTTAATCTTTATGTTGCACAGCAGTTCGCCTTGACTTTTGATGGCTGTAGAGCCAAAGTGGGTGACATTCAGCTTGAAATCGCTGAAGAATTTATCAGCTCTGCCACCGGGTTAGCAGCCACGGGCCAACGATGGTTCAAAAACTCTAAAGTGGAAGAGGTGACATGGCCGTTACTGTTTGTCTCATGGAAAGTCACATCCTGTGACAGAGTTATGACAATTTCCATGCTTAAACCACGGTGGCATGATCTTTTGATGGTGGTTAAACAATTCATGACCTCTGAGGGTCGATATGGACTAGTTTTTCTTTATCACATTCGACTGTTAATGAATTTTATGGGGTATCCATTAAATATGCCTTTTTATTTCCAGCGAAGTCTCTATAAAATGGCTAAGAGGTTTAAAAGAGAAAAGGCCGATAGTAGCTTGTTCCACCATGGCCTAATCAGACTCATCGTTGTTCATCACTTAAATCTTCACGATGATAGATGGCATGCTTTTATCTCTCGAAATGGTTTTGCTGAGGTAGAGCCTGTCCAAGTTGACAAGCCTGTGGTTAGTGAATCTAAGGTCGGGCCACCTGTGCCCTTCCATGTCCTACTGCCCTCTCCTAAACCCTCGTTCGACCCTGATATTGACTTGCCCGACGTTATAACTGAAAAGGCTGAGGCTATAAAAAATCTTGTGAGCAAAACGGTCAAGGGAAACCCTACTGTTGATGGCAAAGGTAAAAGAATGCTCGGCTTATCTCGAGAATGGCTAGGAATAAGCCTAAACCTAGTGCTGAGCAGAAGCCCATAGTCCTCAGTGAGGATTTTGACTCTGATATCGAACGCTTCCTAGCTAGTGAGTACCCTTACTCCCAAGGTCTGTGGTCCGAGCCACCCTATGACTTCGTTTCTAATATACCTCCTTGCCTAAGGAACAATCCTAGCTACCCTGGGATCAAGCTCCCTAACGAAACCCTCAGCGATGCAATTAAACCCTCACCTGCATTTTCGAAGCCCGGACAGTCGTCATGTGACCAATGTGATGTGTGGTTGGAACGATACTATATAGACGTTCCATTACTTCAATCGAAAATCAAAGCGTTGGAAAACCAAGTTACAGTATTGACAAGCCAAAGGGACAAGCTTCAAGCAAATGATAGGAAGCAGAAAACCACGGGTTCCATCGTTTTTAGGAATGTCGAATCGGCTACAGCCATCGTCAATTCCAAAATGTCATAATCAAGTTCTTTTCTCGACATCTAGGTATGAATTTAGGTATCAATTTCGTTTTGTGAAATTGCTAGGATTAATATAATGATTTGAGTTTGGTTTTCAAATAGCTCTGTTCATTGTTCGAAATGATTTTGTTATGTTGTTCATCCTGTACATTGTTTTCATTTTGTTAAAATTAAATGAGGCTATGATTTGGTTAAATGATTTGGTCGTGCCCAGTTTAGCAATTGTTTGGTTTTTATTTGTTTTGATTTGTTTGACTTTTGGTGTGAGTTAACGAAATCAATGGTTTGCTTTCGATTGGATTATGTTTGTATCTGACCTATATAGGAGATTCTTATGCTTAAACTAGAGCATGATCATGTTTTGATTTGGTATGATTTCGTTATGGTTGGATTATATCGGCTCTGATTTAGTTTGTATGTTGTGATTTTGGAACGAATTCCTGAGTTTGTAATTTTCTAAATCAGGAATACAACTCTGATCGACTCAGATTTGGAAAGAACGACTCTGTTTCATATGGAAACGATATTCTCATTTAAGCCTGTGCAAAAGATATCCACGCCCGAATTATGGAACTGTTTTGATTCACAATGACCATGTTAAATCCCAACTGTCCGATTCGCTCTTGTCTTGAGTGATTGTTGTGTATCTTCAGTTAGTACGATGGTTTTATGAGTTGGATTCGTATTAAAAATAGACTTGATAATGCTCTGTTTGGTTTCAATTCTCAAAACGAGTTGGTTAAACTCAGATCGACATCTGTTATCCCTGTCATATTCGGTTAATAGTTCGATTTGAAATGAATTCTAGTAATATCTTCGTTGAATATCAATCGATTTTGTCTACCCCAATTAGCAATGAAAAACGATTGGACAACTCTTACACACCCTGTTATCAACTGATTGATCCTGTTATGATTTCATTTGAGTTAATTTATACACCAGTTTTGATTTGATTCGCTATGACATGGATCGTTGGTTTATGTTAATACAGTTACATCAATTTGAAAATGATCTTGCTATTTTCGTATGGATTCGATCGTGTTTCCTGTTGATAAGGCAACATAAACGATTGCCTATGATTTGTTTAACTGTATCGATTTCAATTTGGTATGAAATGGTTTCATTACTATTCGATACGATTTTGTATACCTGAATTGGCAACGAATTGAACAGAGCGTACCCATCTCTATTATTAGTGGGTTGAATACGATTTAGTGTGTTCGATTTACATACAAGTGTTGACTTGAATGAGGATTTTTAGAAATAAAATATCTTTTGATAATTTGAATGTATTTTCAAAGATTTTAATTGATTTTAATTGCTGATTCTGTGTCTGATTTAGATCAGCTACAGAATCGCAAGATTCTGTAGCTAGTCTATAGAATTAGATTTTTTATTATTTTTATCAACAAAATATCCTCCTAACTTGTCCATTTCTGACTCCTTTCAGGTACATCCGAATTGCATTGAGCATGCTAGACAGTCTAGGAGATCTTTGTGTGATTTAGTTTTTATTTTAGGTTCCTAGTTTAATCAGACTTGGGATATTTCCCAGATTTTCTGTAAACAATTTTGATAACTTCCACAGGGATGTTTTACCTTGTGGAAGGTCTTTAAATACTTATTATTTTTTGTAATAAGGCATCCTCACTTGTGGGAGAACCAGGCTATGGATTTCTAATACAAACTAAGACAAGAGTTGATGTTATTGCTACAACTTTCGCTTTCAATATATCAATCTTTTGTTTCATGTTTTATGCATGTCAGTTTGCAGTTGATTATAGACTACTTTAGCTATCATAATCTGTTGCAGGGTGATATGATTTGATTAATGTGCTATCCATAATCTGATCTCTTTCATTATTTTTTAAAAAGTACAACAATTACTTTGTTTCAGTTAATGAATCACAGATTTCTCTTCTTCGTTAATTGAATCGTTACGTATAGATCTTTGCATACAGGTTTATCTAACTATGAAGATTTATAAATCATATGGTTGCTATAATTTTTATGTCTTGTTTGTCCTATAATCATATTTGATGAGCACTGCAACTTACTATTTACGAGAAGCTTCTGGATAATTCAGTGTGGGTTTCCTCCCTCCGATCGGCTAAGACAATCATTACATACAGGACAAACCTGGAACGTTCCTCCAGGTCAGTTTGTTATTTATCTGTTTGGTTAATTGGTTAGTATAATATTAGTAGTTTAGTTAGACATATGTTTAGTTAGATTTGTATTTAGAATTAGTATTTTAGTTAGTTTAGTTAGTTTTTGTTTTATTTCTTGTTCATAAAATTATAAAATCAACAAAAAATATCTCTCGCTGTCTTAGGACAGAACACAAATGAGTTTTTCAGGTTTTTATTCATATCTGTAAATTGTATATATTGTACTTTTTGTGAATAAGTTTTATTTCCGTTAGTAGTTAGATATTTAATTAGTTAGAGTTAGTATAGTAGTAGACAGTAGATTGTATATATAGAATAGTTAATTTTGTTTTAGTTTGTTTTAATGGTTATTTTTTTAGTTAGATTAGTTTATTAGTTTGTTTTAATAGTTATTTTTAGTTAGATTAGTTAGTTTAGAGTAGTTTTATTTTTTTATTTTTAGGATGTTAGATCGGCCAACGGAGCCGCTAAACCCGTCAGGGTGGTTCATTCCAAACGGCTTGGGTTATTAGACAACCCCAGACCGGTTCCACTCTCCAAGTTGATGGACGATCAATTTCGCCCGTCAAGAAATGGCACTAGAAGGAGGGCCTAAAATTAATTAATGGCACGAGGCGGTCGCAAGACTCCCCCACCACCTAATCGCTCACCTATAGTGACTAGAAGCCATTCAAACGATAATATCCCCCTTCAAACAACAACCACATCAACCGACGATCCACATATCAAAGTTGAGCCAACAATCCCTAATCCTACAGGTGGTGACATACGAGAAATTGTCCGTCAATCTCTTATAAGAACTCATAGTGCCTTGGCCCGTTTGAGGCAACCTAACCGTCCATTGAACCAACCTTTGAATTTCTTTAATATCAGAGAACAATTAGGAGGCACTGATCTCACTGTGAATCCTACAGATCCAACCCTTATCCTGTTGTAGGAGGATCTGGGATACCTCCTTCACCACCTCCATCATCTCCTTCCTCTTCTGGAGGAGATTCCTCTGACCAGGGTAATTCCCCTTCTCAGCCTTCCACACCCACTACACCAATGGAAAATCAGATCAACCTTGCTAGACCTTGGCTTGACCAGGATGCCGTAGTTGTACCTGGAGCTCAGCATCCTTTACCTAAACACCCGGAGAAATGGCTTCCCAAGTTTGACTTGAATCTAAACAGATCGTTGAAGATCACATTAAAAAATTTATGTTAGCCATAAGACTCCGCAATGTCGAACACGAAGACGTTGTCTGTAGGTTGTTCCCCTATACTTTCGAGGGCAATGCATCCACATGGTACTTTTCCCAAAAACCCCATACCATCGTGTCTTGGGAAAAATTTGAATCATGCTTTTTGGAAAAGTTCGAAGACGGTAAGCCTCTGGAAGTCCTAGTCATGGACCTTTCTAGCTTAAGAATGAACCCAAAAGAAAAAGTTAAAGACTTTAATCAAAGATTCTTAACACTTAAAAACTGAATCCCTACAGATTCCATGCTCACCGAGAATCTTATAATAGCATACTACACTAAAGCTTTGTATCAAAGTATAGCTATTTGGGTTAAACGATCTAAGAAAGCCACATTGTTAGAAGCTTTCGAGGAGGCCAACCAGATTGAAAAAGATATAATTAGTCTTAAAGACTCTACTAGCAACGAAACAGAGACTAGTTATTCTTCCAAAAAGAATATTGAAATCCTCCCCAGACCTACTCAAAGTAAGACACAACCTGAAAGCTCTGATTCAGAAAACTTAACTAAAGTTGTTCAAAAACTGTCAAATCAATTTATAGACTTAAAAAGGACGACCGAAGAAGCCTCCTTGAGCAAAGGGCCTTACAAGTCCCCGTTCCGGAAGCCTTTTCCCACCAACAGACTTAATCCAACCACCAAAGACCTTAATCTAGAAAGTCTGCAATGCGCCCTTCAAACGATTCTAGAAGCCCAAGATAACTTGATGCCTCCTGAGATTCCTGAGGAGGTAGTTGAACAAGAGACAGTTCAAGAAGGGGAGTCTTCTCCAAACATTTTTGGACACTTCTCGGATAGCATCTTTCAAGCTAACTTCGAGACAGTTCATCCCTATAATACCAGGAGTAAGACAACCAACAAACCTTCTGCCGAAAACACTACAACTTCGCCTCCAAAGCAGTCTAAATCAGCTGAGACTAAACAGAGTAATATGAACCCCAACTTAGATTATGATGTAGTTGAAGATCTTAAAAAGTTGAGAGCTAACATTTATGTTTATGAGTTATTGAAATTTCCTTTTCTGCTACAAAAAATGTTACAAAATATTTCAGAGAATGGCAAAAATGGAAATTCAAGTGGTAACAAGGTTGTGCAGAACAAAGTTCCTCAGAAGACTTCCACTAAAAACAATCTTGATCCTCAAGATAAAGGAAGCCTTTCTATAAATAATGTAAATAATGTAGATAAAGTAGCTTTAGAAACTGCGAGTAAAAAGCCACAAGCTACCACTCTTAGCACTCACAAAAATGTACCTCCATTTTTATTAACGTTCAAAATCTTTAATAGAAAAGTGCATAATTGTATGGTAGACTCAGGGGCGTCATCCAATGTGATGCCATGGTCTGTATGCCAAAAGATTAATGCCGAAGTCGAACCATCTACTTTAAAAATCATACAACTTGATCGGACCAATGTTAAATTTATATGCGAACTAAAGAATGTGCTTATTAGATTATCATCTAACCCCAAGGTTCATTAAGTTATTGATATAATTGTTGTGGATATTCCAGAAGTGTATGGTCTGTTTTTAAGTAGGGACTGGTCCGAGTAGCTACATGGCTATTTCGCGACAGACTGGTCTCATCTATGGCTTCCAGAGAACGACAAGCCTAACAAGATCAAGGTAAATCGTGAACAATACCTTAAGTTCACAGTCACAGATTTGAACGATCCCAACAAACCATTTACACCTTCTGCTAATTCACCCGAAGTACAAGGGATGGAAACCTTCTTCGGCAATTTCATGGCCGAGGCTTCAACTATCACCAATCCAGAACAACAGTCCGAGATTGTAGCATATATGCAACCAACAGCTTCCATGCAACGGTCTCATGTACCCGATGGAAATCAAATTTGGTCTCTTTATTTCGACGGGTCAAAGTCCAAAGAAGGAGCTGGCGTAGGCTGTGTTATTATCGATCCGACAGGAAACAAAACATTGATTGCATGTAGGTTAGAATTTGAATGTACTAAAAATACTGCTGAATATGAGGCTTTACTGCAGGGTCTCAGAAAAGTTTTAGATATGAACATTCAAAATTTAACTGTCTTTGGCGACTCCGAAATAGTGGTTAGACATGTAAGAGATTCTATCCACTCTCTGTCTCTGCATCTCAAAAGCTACCAATCTGAGGTATGGAATTTAATGAACAAATTTTATGCTTTCAATATAAATTCTATTCCTAGATTGAATAACTTTGAAGCAGATTTATTAGCTAATGTAGCTTCTAAAATATTTTCTGCAGAAGGCTTGTCCCCGGATGCATTCTCCGTCAAGCTGTTGTTCCAGCCATCCGTTCTCGAAAATATCACGAACTGGAGAGTCTTTGACAACGACCAACAGATTATTAACTTTCTGCACATGGAAGAAACCTTTCAAGGCGTGGTGATAGATGAACGCACACACGACGGAAATTTGCACGATTTTACAGTAATACCTGATCCGAAAACTCTTGAAGGTTTATCGGACATGGTAAATTCGATACCCAAATTTGTAGTTAGATTAGAGAAGTTTTATGATCTTCAAGATAAATTTAAAAAGACGGTCAACTGTAAAACCAATAGTTCCTCGTTATCTTATGAAAAAGTAAACTTAGAAACTAAGGACAATCCACAGTGCATTAATCTAGGGGTAGCATGTTCTGAACAAGAAAAAGTTGCATTTATTAAATTGTTCAAAGAATTTAAAGATGTCTTTGCATGGACGTATGACAACCTTAAAACGTTTGACCCTAACATCATACATCATGTCATCCCTATGAAGCCCCAAACCTTAACCTTTCAACAAAAACTGAGAAAAATGCACCCTAAGCTCGAACCGACCGTTCAAAAAGAATTGAATAAGCTCCTAAATGCTAAGATAATTTTTCCTGTTAGGCACACTCAATGGGTTTCTAACCTTGTCCTAGTCCGGAAGAAAAGTGGGGAAATCCGACTCTGTGTCGATTTTCGAAACCTTAATAGAGCGTCTGATAAAGACAACTATCCTGTCCCACCCATGAAACAGATCCTTCAACAGGTATATGGTTCTGAGAGGCTATCCTTACTGGATGGTTTCTTGGGATACAACCAAGTCCTGATGTCTCCACCAAACCAACTTAAAACTACCTTCCGTACCCCGTGGGGCACTTATGCTTATCGAAAAATGCCCTTTGGATTGATTAATGCTGGTGCCACTTTCCAGAGAGCAATGGACATTGCTTTTCGAGGCTTAATCAATCAGTCCATCGTAGTTTACTTAGATGATGTTACCGTATTTTCTAAAAACAAAAACGATCATCTAGCTCACTTACGAGCCATTCTACTACGATATCGTAAATACGACATCTCTTTGAACCCTAAAAAATCCATCTTTGCAGTAGAACAGGGTAAACTCTTAGGATTTATTGTGTCAAGCGATGGGATGATTATCGACCCTGAAAGGACTCAAGTCATCTCAAAACTTCCCCCTCCTACATCCAAGAAATCTATGCAGTCTTTCTTAGGCCAGATTAACTTTGTGAGAAGATTCGTCCCCAGTTTATCCGAAATGGTCAGACCTTTACAGAATATAATAAAGAAAGACACCCAATATCACTGGGGACCCCTAGAAAATCAAGCTTTTAATGCAATAAAGAAGGTCATAATAGACGCTCCATCTCTCATGAGCCCCGATTTTTCTCAAGACTTTACACTCTACACTTTTGCTTCTGACCGTTCCTATGCCGCCGTCCTAACCCAAAAGAATGTTGAGAACAATGAAGTACCCATTGCCTTTATGAGATCTTCTTTCAAAGGTGCTGAACTTAATTACCCAGCAGTAGATCGGCAAGCTTACGTTGTTTTCAAAGCAGTCAAGCACTTTCGGTCCTATCTTTTGAAGTCTAGGACGAAAGTCATTGTCCCCTACCCAGCCGTGAGGAACCTGTTAGTGCAGAAGGAACTAGATGAAAATAGGGCTAACTGGGTCACCTCTTTGCAGGAGTATGACTTAGAAATCACCCCAGCTCAGATAGTGAGAGGCCAAGGGTTATGCAAGTTAGTTGTTGATTCAGCAGCCGGACAACAAGAAGAAAGAGATACGTCTAACCTAGGACAACACGATCAAAATCTAATCTGTTGCACACAAAACTCTATCATTCCTTGGTATGACGATATTAGATTCTGTCTTAAACATGGGTCAGCCCCCCGTCACCTATATCCCGCTAAAAGAAGAGCGTTGAGATTAAATTCTGCCTTCTTTCATCTGGTAAATGGTATCCTATTTCGTCAAAGTTTTGACGACGTACTGATGCGTTGTCTAGAAAAAGACGAGGCAGAAAAATTCTTCTAGAGTTGCATGTAGGAGAAGCTGGTGGCCATTTTGGTGGTGACACCACTGCCCATAAGGTTCTAAGAGCCGGTTATTACTGGCCCACGCTTTTTAGATACGCCCATGCCTTGTGTCGTAAGTGTATCATTTGTCAGAAAGCATCAGGGTGGTTATAAAAACCAGCCTTTCCTTTGTAGCCCGTTTCAGTAGATTTTCCTTTTCAGCAGTGGGGCCTTGATATCATAGGTCCAATAAACCCCCCGTCCTCACAACAACACAAGTTTATTGTGACAACCACAGATTACTTTACCCGATGGTCTGAAGCTGCCGCGCTAAGAACTGTCAACACCAGTCAGGTAATTGCCTTTTTAAACTCGAATATTATCACTCGTTTCGGTATCCCTTACTGTTTAGTATTCAATAATATTCTTACTTTTCTTCTCTTGAGATGAGCGAGTTCGCTTTGGAAAAAGGAATTAAATTGAAGTATTCCTCTAGCTATTACCCGTAGGGAAATGGATTGGTAGAATCGACAAACAAGAACTTGATTAAAATCATCAAGAGAACGGTGGTTGAAAATCACAAAAATTGGCACAATGCACTTTTGAACGCACTATGGGCTGATAGGGTAACACCAAAAGCTGCTGTAGGTAACTCCCCCTTTTTTCTCTTTTATGGCAAAGAAGCAATTCTGCCACCTCACATCCTTCTTCCTTCACTTCAGTTGTCGGAGAAAGTCCAAGAAGAGGATTGTCTCCCTTTAGAAAACCAAATTAATGCTTTGATGAAGCTAGAAGAGGTAAGAGCCCAAGCTAAACGTAAGTTAGATCAACATCAACTATTGGTTAAAAGCTGGTTCGATTCTAACTCTGCTTAAGATAAGAATTTCGAAGTAGGTGATCTCGTCTTGAAATGGGACAAACCACATGAGGGAAATGGAGAGCACACAAAATTTCAAAACTTATGGCTTGGACCATTTTTAATTGCTGAAAAGTTGGGTCCCAGGTCTTTTCGATTGCAGAATCTTGAAGGGCAGCCTGACACCTACCCGGTGAATGGCCAAGCCTTGAAAATATACTTTGCTTGATGACAACCCTTGTATATTATGTACATATTTTGCTTCTGTTTGTTTTTTTTGTCGTTTGCTTTTTTTCTTTTGATTTTTCCTTTGAATTTATTCAGCTTGTGTTTTTTGAAATACGCATACCTGTATACTGAGCTATTCAGACAAAGAATACAGAAAATTCCTTCGCTGAAATAACTGCTAAGAAAATGGCATAAACATCAATGGTATATTTCTGAAATTTATATCTGTGTTGGCAAAAGTCTGTTGTTTGAAGGAAGATTACTGATTTTGATCTCTGAGTAAAGCTTGTCATGATCATCTATTATCTTTTTACGCTGTCCCTGTTCCTTAAGGGAATGACTCAGAAGATGTCTCCCTACCTTAGGAAGTTGTTTTTGTAAATGAAACATCTCTGGATCTTAATAAAGGACAGTTCTAAAAAATTCTAATGAGGTCTAAAAAAATATGTTAAAATGTCATGATTTTCAACGTCACCCCGCTCAACTATATATCTTTGAAAAATAAGACTAAATAAATTATTAATAGAGCTATGGGAAGTGCTTGTAAACCCTCCGGGATGCTGAACAGGTCTACTGGTAGCGGGTAAATGCATGCATGATGCCAAGACAACTTTGTCGGTTTACTGAACAGGCCCGCTGGTAGTGAAGCAATGTCGGGTATATGAAAATTTGCAAATAAGAAACCCTTTTAATGTCCTTTATTCTCATCTAGAACTTCTTGGCAGGATACAGATGTTAGAGTGGGTTAAATGGCAACCTTGTCGAGGCTATGGACGCCTGCTGGCAGTAGTGGCTCTGTCAACAGTATTGGAGATTTTATCTTTAATGTCGTGATTTGCTGGTCTTAGGACTGTTATCTGTTTTCATCTTTTAAAACATTGCTGGAATAGTTGGTTAATGATGATGTTTATACGAATTTTTGGTTGTCGTTTTTGAGTTGGAATTATCTTTGCTGTCCTAATCTAAATTTGTTCTTTTGGTAGAGATAACTGCTTCTACCAGTGTATCACCATTGTTGGTAGCCAATTCACATTTTTTCACTGTCTTATAAGCTGCCTACACCAATGTTTTGCAAACATTATTTTTTCATCGCAACTCTCAAATAAACGACATTTTTATTCTTTGTGCCATTTGCACACTTACCTTCATTTTTGTTTTCACGACTGTAAGCGTGAAAACATTGGTCTTTCGAAGTCTCATTAAAGTCATTATTGAATTGTCGTTATCCTTCTTGTCGATATTCCCATTGCGTTTACATTTTACTTATCATTATGCAGTTGGCAAGATTTTTTGATCAGTACTCATTGGACATTCTTTGATTGATTATGTAATTTCGTTTCATGAGTGTTTGAGTTATGATGCATTGGTAATTGGATTTATATGTTCTTTGATTTGATCTACTTGACCACTGGTTTCATAAAAATACATAGGTGTTATGGTTAAACCCTTGATATATATCATTTAATATGACACCTACTTCATGTTATCAAAACGCATTGGCGCATTGGTCCAACGCTTGGTATTGGTTTCGATTTGTATGTTTGGTTTTGAAACTATGGCATAACGTTTGATTGCGTGCATGGTATATCCACTTACCAAAGGTTTCAATGGATTGATTGAAATGGCATAGTTATAACACATGTGCATTGTGATTTATATAGTTGAAAACGTCGGCAGTTGTACCAATGGTAATGACTATTCTGCATGGACAACAAATAGCTCCACCACCTTTGCACAATGTCATTAATGTTTCTCCTATCCCTGTTTCACCTTTGTTAGCTCGGGTAAGCCTTCGGGTGTTTTGTTCCTGTGTATGCTGCATTCAAACCCTGGCTCGTTCACCGTGTGCTCTTCCTCATGGCACCAGTGGTGCGAATTGAGCCGAACGGTAGCCAAGCCTTGCTACTGTTCGATAATTCCCAGAAAGACTTAGAGGATAGTGGTTGGCTCAAGTTCGTGCAACCGTTTGAGGGTTTTAATATTTATGTTGCACAGCAGTTCACCCTGACTTTTGATGGCTGTAGAGCCAAAGTGGGTGACATTCAGCTTGAAATCGGTGAATAATTTATCAGCTCTGCCACTGGGTTAGCAGCCACGGGCCAGCGATGGTTCAAAAACTCTAAAGTGGAAGAGGTGCCATGGCCGTTACTATTCGTCTCACGGAAAGTCACATCCTGTGACAGAGGTATGCCAATTTCCACGCTTAAACCACGGTGGCATGATCTTTTGATGGTGGTTAAACAATTCGTGACCTGTGAGGGTCAATATGGACTAGTTGCTCTTTATCACCTTCGACTATTAATGAATTTTATGGGGTATCCATTAAATATGCCTTTTTATTTCCATCGAAGTCTCTATAAAATGGCTAAGAGGTTTAAAAGAGAAAAGGCCGATAGTAGCTTGTTCCACCATGGCCTAATCAGACTCATCGTTGTTCATCACTTAAATCTTCACGGTGATAGCCAGCAAGATTTTATCTCTTGAAATGGTTTTGCTGAGGCAGAGCTTGTCCAAGTTGACAAGCCTGTGGTTAGTGAATCTAAGGTCGGGCCACCCGTGCCCTTCCATGTCCTACTGCCCTCTCCTAAACTCTCGTTCGACCCTGATATTGACTAGCCTGACGTTATAACTGAAAAGGCTGAGGCTATAAAAAATCCTGTGAGCAAAAAGGTCAAGGGAAACCCTACTGTTGATGGCAAAGGTAAAAATAATAGATGATTTTAGGGGCGAAATTTCGCTCATGGGCGAAATTAAGGGGCCTCTAATTTTTTATTGGGTGAATTTTTTGTATCAGAGTGATTTTTTTAAACTTATTTTAGTAGCCCCTAATTTATTATAAGGTAAAAATCATGTACAGGGTTAGCCCATGTTTTTAGGAGGGATAGAGGAAAACAAATTATATTTAGCCCCTGAAATTTGGAGGAACAAGTTTCCATTAGCCAAATTTCTAGAAATATGGGAATTTATGATAGCTTCTTCGCCCTGCCATTTGGTAAAATCGGGATTTATGGTTTAATTTCGCTCCGATTTTGTGGTATGGGCAGTGGGCACTCAACACTGGGTAGCTACAGCCTACAATCTTCCCTTTGCCCGATTTCCAAAGAACATGGAGATTTTTGGCCCTCCCACATGGTATAAATTATATGGGATCTGAAATGCATTCCCTAGTTTACATCTTCGTTCTTCTGTTACCTTTTATTTCCCCTTTGGGCCTTGAGGTTTACGGGTTTAGTATTTTACTCTTAGACTTTCTTCTGGTTGGTAACGGGTTACTCTCAGGTTCGGCCCAAGCACCAGTTGGCAGACTGCAGTGACCATATTTTGTTAGTCCAAGACCCTGCTCGCAGAGGAGGACCCCACTCGCGGCTCCGCGCTAAGGCTCGACCACAGTGACAATTTTCAAACTCACATATCTGATTGGTGTAGCGGCGACTTTAGAGAGGTGCTTACTGATTTTGTATTTGCTTAAAGCCTTCCTTTATATGTTTTACTGTTGATATTTATGTCAAAGTTGTGAAGAAATTCAGGGTTTATATCCTTCTTATTGTTATGATGATGGATATATTATTGCATTCAAAGGTTTACAAGTTACTTCAGTCGATAGCCATCTCCCTTGGTCTCCTTCCCCCTTTCAAGCACTCTAAACACTCCATGTCATCTCCTGATGTC
>JASDQU011377229.1:8847-21258 GCA_032191745.1 Picea mariana
AGTTTTCAGGACACTTATCTACAACATCCGAGATCATGAATGATTATCTTTGAACAAATCCAACACTCATTCATAAGTTTGTTGAAGGAAAAGAATGTAATGTTTGTGGTATAATGGAAAATGTCTTCTTCTTCGCATAATTGATCTCATATTTTCTATGGTTGCGGGAGCAGGTTCACAGGGTCACTTACTTTACATAACCACTTCAACCTTAAAATGCATATGGGGAATCCCTTGATATTATTCCTAGTGACTAGAATTCTCTCTATGCAGATATCGTCTATTATTTGAAGCCATTAGTCAACACTAGGAAATAAGCCTTGTCTTTCCCAAACCTCATTCAGTTTTGTTTTTACCATCATTTCATTGATGAGGCCAAAACCTTGATCCTTACCAATCTGTCCCTCATCAAGAATTAGATTCACCTTTGCTTATGGTTTCCCCAAAGTCCGAAGCTCACAAGGCTATTAGATCCACCTTTCCCACAATCCTATCTCGTGAGTTCATCGAATTTATTTTTGTTAAGAATCCCCCTTTTGACGTGTTGAGTGTGTATTTTTTTAAGACTTGTCCAAAGACCAAATAACGTCATCCTATCAGGTTCCCCTCATTGGGATTTCCAAGTGAAGTCCCTTGTGATATTGCTGAGGTCTGAAAGGCATGATATTTTTTGGATTGATATCTATTAGGTTCTTCTTTCGGCCTCCCCTCTCTTTGAAAAAATAGGCCTAAAGACTTATCAAGTTGCATGTATATAGGACCTTGTTGTATCATCACACAATGATTTCTCACCACTTTTAGTAATTAGTTTCATGCATCCTGGCCTGACATGGACACCTATTACTTGATATTATCCTATTCCCTCTCCTTGCAATCTTATCAGGTTTGTCGTCTGTGATTTTCAGCTTGACTAGATTGACATGTATCGTGCGCTCGACTAGTGTCAATCTCCTTTTATCATATGAATCGATTTTTGTGACATTGATGTGTCACAAGACATGTTGTCTTTTTACCCCCTGGTTGCTTGCCATTTATCGTATTCGAATTTGAGTGTTTGTGATATCCATACGACATACCTACCCAACTCGACACCTGATCACTAGAAATATACATGGTATACCTTACTCCTATTTTTGGTCCATAGGTGTGGAACCATGAATGATATGGAACCATGGCTGGTGTGGAACCTTGAATCATGTGGAACTTGGCCTCATTTCCCTAGTTTCATATATAATTTGTATAGTTTTTTTTTCTAGTTTTATTATTATTTCTTATTTATTTCTATTTATCTACTTATTTATTTCTATTTTCAATTTTCTTGTGGTTTTGCAAAACCAAATGGTTTTTATTTCCCATGGTTTTCGCCAAAATTACCCTTGGTATTTATTTTTACATGGGAAAAGTCAATTTTACTTTAGAAATAGTTTTACATGGGTTAAATTAGTTTTGCACGAGTAAAATTAGTTTTAGATAGGTAATCTATTTTTAAATCCCTAATGTATAGTTTTTATATGTACATTCTTATTCTTTTTCCATATCCCCATAAAACTAGATATAATGGTAAAGCAAAAGGAAATGAAAGTAATAGTCACAGAATTGAGGAGTCTCTTGTTTTATAAAAGAGAACTTGTTGAATGTAATGAGGGACTTTTTTTTCTCGTTGTATAGACTAAGAATACTTTTTTTTTCTTTGGATATATGAAGAGAAGAAGGGGTTTTGAAGTTATAACTATTATCAAATGCATTTGGGACCACTCCAATGGTGTGTTTGTTATTTAAGTTTTTCTGAGTGTTGATGATATGAACTATTTCTATGTTTAGTATTTGGAATGCTTATGTTGTTGTGATTTCTTCTAAGTACATGGATGATGTTATAGGTCTTATTTGCAACCATTTGTGATAATATCTATAATATTATTGTTTTAACATATTCTTGGCTTCCATGAACTATTTTTGCTGTAAAAAATTTCATTTTAAAATGTATTAATCTATTATATTTGCTCTTGCACATGATAGGTTAGAAGTAGTTAGATTAGATTAATTCATTTTTGTTTTATAGTAGATTTAGAGTTAATTAGAATTCTTTGGGAGACAATCTGTTGTCTTTCCCCTTTTTATTCTTTTAATTCTTAGTGGAAACTAGGCCAACATACTGGTCGAAAATGCTACCCCAAACAGGAGTAGGTATGATTGGGATCTACCATCGAGTGTTCTCCCTTACCTTCTTGATGAGACATTTGGACCTGTCAACACCCTACAAGTTATTCCACTGAATATTGCAATCAACAGTTAGTTTATAAACCAAAGAACTATCCTTTCTGATACATAGAATTCTCTCATGAGTATATATTACATAAACCCTCTTCTATGCTCTCATCATCTTTGTGCTTATATGTATATTCAAACAAAAAATCTCATCCTCATTGACATCATACACAACAAATCTAGTCATGGTTTTACAGTCTAACATACTTCTCTGTACAATCGCCAAATAATGTCATCGCCAACTAATATTTCCACACACACACACACACACACATATAGGGAATCACAACAAAAATTTCCTCTACAGGAACATGCATTGCCCATACTCAACATCCCTACAACATTGATCACCCACACAATAGAATGAATTCTGCAACCATACATACAAAACAACATATCAATATAATCACATAGAATCATCCATACATATGCACAAGGATTTAATCTGGAAACCTAAACTCTTTTAATAATTTCTTTAGAGAATAAATACATGGGCTAGATGGCCACATACCAACTTACAAAGCTCATTGGATTGTTAGGCCCAAGGCCATGACAACCTCAACCATTACCTTGTATCACTCTTGAGATCTCCTCTCTTCTTATTTGAGACACCTCTATTCTTTTTGCAGTCTCCTTCTTGCCTCATTCATACTGTATTTATTTATCTTCAAGAAATTATTCACCTTTGGTTTCCAAACGGTCTTCTCACGCCCTTTCATTTTCAGCTTCTGCCCTTTCATTTCCAACTTCTCCCTTTCATTTCTAGATCAATACTTGTCCTCCTCTTTTGTAGTGATTCATAACCTATAATATGACCTTCCAACGTCCACTGAGAAACACACTCCTTATTCAACACATCCTTTGAACAATGTTTTACAGATGCATAAAAATTTCCTCTTAACCTTTGCTATTTTCTCTCATGCATTTATGTTTTTATCAATTCCATAGCAGTGAATCCATTTTGTAGCACTATCACCATTTGTGGCAATGTTAGATTATACAACAACATTGTCATGTTCTGCAACAAAACTGTCATGTTTTTTGGCAACACTGTCACGTTTCACAACCTATCATGTTCTGGAGAAATTAATTTTGTTCTGTATCAATCTTCATGCTGACATCCTCAGAATGACTTCGATGCTCCTGAATCATTGACTATTAATGCTAATATATTTGAAATTATGGATATATATAGAAGTTTTGGCCCAATAACAAGCAAGACAATGTAGATAGTCCCAATTAAATTAGAAGATATGAAACTAGCCTAGAAGAAATTTAAGAAATGTCACGCACTAATATAATGTTTTCAACACAGTTACTATTAGCTTCCACTCATTTAAATAACTAGATACCAGGGTTAACTAAGAATTCCATCACGTTTGAAAAGTGTTAGAGCATAAATTCATATAGTATCTCAATCTACAATGAGATCCATCAGAGGCACTTCTATCTTTCTCCAATTTCAATTCTTGATGAGTAACTCATTTTTTCGAACTACACTTTGTCATATGTTATATCTTTTTCCAAAACCATAAGCTTCAGTGAAAATAAAAAAGGAGGAGAAGAAATAAAATATGCAATTGGCTACAACTAATTTCGGAGATGCATGTACCTATGGGAAATACATAGATGGGTTGCCACAAAAGTGGCCTAGAACTAGCAGTATGTATGACATGTCTGCATATACATTTTATAATTGAAGAAAGCAATGCAAGGTGTAATAGTCATGGAGATAAATTGTCATTGAAGAATACATGATAGGTCCTGTATCAACCATATTTTGAAATATCTTCCATGTAAAATTTTCCAGAGAATCATAAGGATTCACATATGCAATACGTATCTAAAATGGTGGCATAGACTAATTATATTTCCTTTTAAAACAAAATCTTTTGATCTTTCAAAGCAATGATAATATGTGTCTCAAACTTTTACACTATTACCAGATGCTTTTAAATACTAAGTTCTGTTAGAATTGTGACAACAATGCAAAACCAATGAACGTTGGTTGTTTATGTAATGGTGGAATTTCTTGAACAAGTGGTAGTTCACATAATGATGGTAATTAGGAAGATGATGTATATCTACACATCCATGTGAAACATTTGCAAGTAGTTGTAAACATGTTGTGTAATCTTTACCTCTGAGCAATAAGAATACTGATACCTTTCCGTGTGGATGTTTCCTTGGCACATTGTTAGGGTTTTACCATGTCAATTTTGTGTTTGTGCTTTCTGTTGTTTATGTTTTCCCATTATTTTTCTCTCTATCTTATTTTTCTTCGTATTTAATTTGTGATGATACATACATACATACATATATATATTTTCGGGTCACCCCGGGGTGTAGGGAAGTCAGTGATGGAGTGTACTGTTAAGACACCCTGTAATGTGAAGTCACTGGTTCAAAACCCCAACTTACGTTGTGTGTTGCATGTGGGGAAGCACAGACACACCTGGAGGTTATAGTGTTAGTAGTCAGATAACATGACCTCATGTCACATGAGTACATTCATGATTAGTTGTCGATTCCGTTAGTCACAATATATATATATATCCGAGCTGAGTCGTTAAGAGGAGAAAGGTCACTAGAATGTCGATACATTGAGTTGCTAAGTAGAAAGGTTGTTGGAATGATGGTTCACTAAGCTACCAAGGAGAGGAATGTTGGTATTATGGTACACTGAGAGCACCGAGAATAAAGATGTTGATATCTCACTCTATGGTCATTAATATAGATTAAAATATGTGAAGTGGCTATCCCTCCCTTCCTAGTAGGTGAGAGTTTTATAGTGAGAAAATATGGCAGATGCACAATTCAAAACAAAAGTGATAGTTGCACAATTCAAAACATAAGTGACAGTGCAAAATGGTGAAGGTTTCGAATGCAAAGTTTGAGGTGGAGAAATTTAATGGAAAGAATAACTTCGAGTTGTGGAAGCTCAATATGCAATATATGTTGGTGCAACAAGATCTACACAAGGCATTGGTAGGAAAGAAAAAGAAACCAATGGGTATGATAGATGAGGATTAATAATATCTAGATACAAGAGCTCTAAACACCATTCAATTGTGTTTGGTAGATGATGTTATATTCAATATTGTTGGGGAGGAAACAACATTAGGCTTATGGAGCATGATGGAGAGACTTTACATGACAAATCCTTGAAAAACCGAATCTACTTGAAGAGACAATTGTATAGTTTACGAATGAAAGAAGGTACCAAAATTTTTGATCATTTAATTTTTTTTGATACTCTTATCTGCCAATTAACTAGTATGGGTGTAAAAATCGAAGATGAAGATAAGGTAATCATACTATTGTGTTCATTTCCTGAATCTTGGGACCACTTAGTCACTTCTATTAGCTTTAACATAACTGACACTCTTTATTTTGATTATGTTGTGGGAGCTTTGTTGTCTAAGGAGGTGTGAAGGAAATATAGTATAGAAACCTCCACACCAGAAGAAATAGTGGATAGGGGTTGATCCAAATAAAAAGGGGAGAATTTGAGAGGTACATATAGATCTATGTCAAGAGGAAAAAATGGTAGGCCAAAATATTGATACTACAATAATTAGGGAATCTCAAGAAATATTATTGGAAGAGGCTAGGATCCAAGGATGACTCCACAAAGGAAGAAAATCCGGTTGAGTCAATTTCATGTATGGTTGCTGAATTTTTATTTGTTTGTAATGTCTCACAATATCATGAGGAATGGTTATTATATTCTGGTGCTTCACATTATATGTATCCACATAGGAGTTGGTTTTATTCTTATCAAGCTATTAATGGAGGTATTGTTATTACGAGAAACAATATTTCTTGTAAGACTATTGGGATTGGGGGAGTTAAGATTAAAATGGTTGATGGTATTGTAAGGATATTAACACATGTAAGACATGCACCAAAACTTAAAAGTAATTTAATTTTCTTCGGAGTTTTGGATTCTGGAGGCTACAAATTTACATGTCAAGGTGGAGCACTGAAGGTGTCCAAGGGAATTTTGGTGGTAATGAAGGCTACAAATATTGGGAACCTTTACAAGCTGGAAGGGAGCACTCAAATAAATGAAGAAATGGTGGTATTTGTTGGAAAATTGGTTGTCATTGATGTCAACCTTAGAATAATCCTTAAAGCAAAGCCCATAAGCCCCTAAAAGTGACGATGATGTGTCCACTTGAATAATCCTTGAAGATCCTTGAAGGAGCATTGGCATAAGTGTATATAAATCAAAATTGGTCCCCTTATGGCATAGCTTTTAAGCATGGCCCTCAGGGGATGAGATAACATGTGGTTGTTTCCACATGCCCACTTTGAGTTGTACACAAATGGAGCCTTGAAGGAGCCTTGAAGAAGCCCTAAAACCAAGTGAAGAAGCCCATAAATTCAAGTGACTAAGCCTCTAAAACCAAGAGAATAATTCCTTAAAGTAAAGTAAAGAATCCCCTAAGGTTGGCCATCCTTAAGGAAGAGGTGCGACCCAAAAGTTGCGACCCTTGGTTGCACCCCCTCATGTGGAGAAGACTCATATAAATAAGAGGAGCTTCATTTAGAATTTGGAGAAGACTCATACAAATAAGAGGAATGAATTTCGTCCTATAGGAAATAATTTCCAAGGGAAGATGAACTAAATAAGGGAGAAATTCCAACGGAATATGAAGTCTTGCGATTAGTTGTTATAGGGTTTTTCTTTGAAGGTCATCTTGGCATTTTTGATATAATTTTTTTTCTAGAACGATTCAAATATAAAAAATTGGAGGTATTTCAAAAGAGATAGCTAATAATAGCGGGTATGAATTTTAGGTCTTGACTCATTATAGGTTTGGAGTTATACTCAATGGAAGTTGAGGTTTTTAAAACTAGGGTTTTCTTCTTCAAAATGAGTCATCTTTCCATTTTTGCTATAACATTTTTTTTGGGATGATTCAAGGAGATAAACTTGGAGGAATTTTATAGAAGATATTGAGTACGATTGGGTACATGTTTCATATCCTGATTCATTACAGGTACGAAGTTATACTTTTTGGAAGTTAGGGTTTGTGACTAATCCAGAAACTAGTCCCATACAGGTGTTCGAGATAAAATGGTTATATCTGAATCTTGGTAGGTCCAAATTGAATTGCACTTGTTGCATTAGAAGGAGAACATGTCTTGATATCAGAGGTCCAAGTTTTAGAATTAGAAATGGGAATTTGATCTTGTGGAGAATATTACAAGTTTGCAGATTTGAGGTACAGTTCTGAGCAGTTTTATATGCAGATTTAAGAAGTGATTTTGAGATTGTATTTGAAGGTTGATTTGATCCTGTATCATCATTTAAAATATTCCAAGGGGATTGATGTCTCCTTCTAGTAGGTGCTAGAAAACTCAGGGAGTTGGTGCTTCCTTTAAGTTGGTGCTTGTAAAATCTTGAAACTACTTAAGAAAAGTTTCTATGGTTTTCTTCTAGGTGGGTTTCAATGTAATACTCTGTGTGCAATGTGTATGAGTTTATGTGATGATTACTGACATGGTTAATGGTTAGTGTTTATGTAGTGCTTGAAGGTTAAAATTGTTGAAATAACTCTATACTGATTGCCCCCCCCCTCTTAGTATTCTTGAATATTCTAACAATTGGCATCAAAGAGGGTTACTTTAGGAACAACCTAACCACTGGAAGGAATATCATGGATAAATTCTTGAATATTGTAACAATTGGCATCAAAGAGGGTTACTTTAGGAACAACCTAACCACTGGAAGGAAGATCATGGATAAGAAAGGAGAATTTACCAAAAATGGAACACTGTTGTTTGATGGAAAAAAATGTTCTTTTTGGAGAATAAGAATGAGAGAATTTTTGTAGGCACAAGGATTTGATGCTTGACAAGCTGTAGTAAATGCATACACTGCACCAACTTCTCCCCCAATATATAATGCTAGGAAAAATCTTAGTGAATACAATTCAAATACTATAAATTCCATTCTAAGTGCTCTAACATGTTTAGAATTTGTTAAGGTTATGCAATGCTATTCTGCAAAATAAATATGGGAAAAGCTCAAGAATGTTTATAAAGGAGATGCTAAAGTCAAAGGGGCCAAGCTTGAGACTTACAAAGGAAAATTTGAACATCTAAGAATGAAGGAAGATGAAGATATTGCAACTTATTTTTTCCGAGTTGATGAAATTGTGAATACTATAAGATGACTGGGAGAAAAGGTTGAAAATTTAGTTATTGTGCAAAAGATATTGAGATCTCTCCTAATGATATTTGACCCTAAAATATCATCTCTAGAAGAAAGAAAATATCTGGCTACGTTGAGCATGGATTAATTACATGGAATACTTACAACATATGAAATGAGAACATAACAGGAAAATTCATCTAGAATGGAAGCATATTTCAAAGCCTCCAAGAAGAAAAGAAAGAACAAGACAAGTTCAAAACCCTGCTTCAACAATAGTGATGATTCAGACAATGAAGAAGAAGCCAACTTTGTGAGAAAGCTAAAAAGAGGAACCACAAATTCCAAAGGTAAGGTTCCTTTCAAATGATTCAATTGTGGTGAATTTGGCCATTTTTCTTCCAAATGTCCTTATGTAAGGGGTTCAAATAGTGATGACTAAAATTTGCTAAGAAAGAAAAGAAATATCAGAAAAGATACACGGAAAGAAATAAAGGAATATTTTTGAAAATGAGCCTCTATTCAAAAGATGATAGTTCCTCATCCGATGAAGATGATGTGACAGTGACTCAAGAAGAGTACTCTTTATGGAGTTATATACTCAAGTGGAAACTAATGAAAATAATGAAGGATAATATGAAGAATAAGGAGAAGTGAATCTTGAGGCATAATTGATCAGTGCCTTAAGTGATCTAAGAATAGCAAGGAAGAAAAACAAGTCTCTCAAAGAAGAGTTAAGTAAATTGAAGGAAGGATTTCAAAACCCTTCTAAAGAAGCCAAACAAATTATCATAGATCTAAGGATACAATTGGAAGAAGCCAAAGGGATTGAAAAAACACTCAAGAGACAACTGGAAGAAAAGAATAAAACAATAGAGAATTTGGAAGCTGAAATAGTTTCATTAAGAAAGGAACTATAGACGAACATCCAAATAGATTTTGGCAATAACACCAAAATAATGGATAAAATCATCTGCAATAAAAAACCATTCTATGACAAGTCTGGACTTGGATATAAACAAAATAATACTGATGAGGGTTCAATCTCTATGATGACATGAAATGAAGTAGAGCAAAGAAGTTATGCAAATACTATCAAGGTTTCCATCAAGAAAGAAGAATGCAATCCTATAAAGGAGGGCATACGTAAAATAGAAATAAAGAAGAATCAAGAAGAATATTATGCATTCAGAGGAACATGTAATCAACAACCAACAATGAAGAAGACCCAAGAAGAATATCATGATTTCAGAATAACATCACCAACTAGAAGACCACACACATCCAGGTAACAAAATAATTTTCTTGGTTTGTCTTATTCTTGGTATAATTTTGGGAATAAAGTCATAAATTGTAGAGCATATGCAAAGGTTAGAAACACATGGGACAAAACTAGGTATGAAAATCCCAAGAATCATTATGAAGGAAATTATCCCATAAATCCTTGTGAGGCATTTGACAAAAAATATAACAATTTTGGTGCTCTGGGTTATGAAATTGAATGCTACAAATGTAACAATATTGGACACATAGCCATAAATTGTAGAAGTGATTTTATAGTTTCTTCAACGAAAAATAGGCATGTTCCTTTCAATCCTATAGGGAAGAACAAAGAACTTGGAAAAGGAAGCAAGAAGATTTGAAGTTTGAGGAATGTGGGTTTTCCTTACAAGCCCCAAATAGAAGAAGCCATTGGTATATTGACAATGGATGCTCAAAGCATATGAATGGAGAAAAAAACAAATTTGTAACATTAAAGAAAGAAAAAGAGGGGGCTGTCATGTTTGGCAATGATAATTTTGCCAAAATTATAGGAAAAGGCACAATCAACCTTGGAAACACAGATGTTGTAGACAAAAAATGTCCTACTTGTTGAAAATATGAAGGACAATTTGCAAAGTGTGAGACAAATGTGTGATCACGGACACAAACTTATATTTGATTCAAAAGAATGTGAAATAAGGAAATAAGGATTGGATAGATTAGTGAAAACTAAGGACTCCAAACAATATATACATCTTGAATGAGATCAAAGAAGAAATATTTTGTTTGGGAAAATAAGATGAAAGTTGGATTTGGCATAGGAGAATGGGCCATATACACTTTGATAATCTTTTCAAGATCGACAAGAATCAAGATGTAAGAGAAATGCTAGAAATTACAAAGCCAATAAATACTATGTGCAAGCACTGTCAGCATGGAAGACAAACAAAAGTTGAATTCAAGACAAATGAATACTCTATGAAAAAACCATTGGAGATTGTACACACTAATTTATGTGGGCCCATGAGAACAAAAAGACTGGATGGTGAGCAATACTTCATGATACTCATTGATGACTACACCAAAATGACTTGGGTTTTATTACTCAAGAAAAAATTAGAAGCTTTTGAATGTTTTAGGGTATTCAAGGAACTGGTTGAAAATGAATTTGATTTGAAAAAAAAAAAACTTAAGATCAGATAATGGAGGTGAGTTTACTTCAAGTGAATTCAGGTATTTCTATGAAGAACGGGGAATAAAAAGACAATTCTCAATAGCGATAACATTTCAACAAAATGGAGTTATTGAAAGGAAAAATTGAACTGTACAAGAAATGGCTAGAACCATGTTGAATGACTCCAAGCTAAGTGATATAGTTTGGGGACAAGCAATGCATACAACCATTCATATCTTGAACAAAGGATTGATAAGAAGTAATAGTGATAAGACTCCATATGAGTTATGGAAAAAATTACTGACCAATGTCAAGAACTTTATGTTGGATTACTGAGAGTGGGGGTGAATCAATAATAGAGCAATCTAATCCTTTTTAACCATATAATGCAAATGTTATATCAATGTAGCATTATCATACAATATTTTCAGAGTAAATAAACTATAAAAAAATGAACAATCATACACATACACAATACACCAGTGTTTTTACGTGGAAACCCAAAGAGGGAGAAAACCACATAATAAATTTTCTTATATGTCTTGAAGAATTAGATTCATTGGAAGCACCAAATTCTTTTTTTTTCCAGCTGCAACTGGAAGGAGGCTCCAACCCCCTAGTTTCTCAGGCTACAACCTGAGGGAAGTTCCAACTCCTCATTTTGTTGGCTACAACCCCCTATGTTCTCTGGCTACAACCAGAAGGTGGCTACAACCACTTATCCTTGCCCCATCCAACCACCCTAACATATAAGTAGAATGATGGAACCATTGCCACACTATCACTATGAGATATATTGCTATAAAAATGTACCAATCAACCTACACCAAACAACTTGTACCAATAACCTGAACCATGCATCAACTGTAACATCCCGCTCTTTCTCGCACTGAACGAACTTATTCTTTCAGGACACTTACTCGCAAGTGATCCAGATTATTATACTATTAAACTTTTGATCACGATTATGAGGCGTCGTGAATTGATGACATGTTATTATGCTGCATTGACATAGACATGTGCTATTGACTCAATTTTCTTGAGTGTGCAGGATTTTGGACCTCAAGGATGTTGAGGCATTGATGGAAACCCTTGGACTCTGGATCAAGTTAGAGAGTGAACCATTGGGGTTTGATTGTTTTATTTGTGATATTAGTGCATCTGATTAGATGATATGATATGGATATATTTCTGACATGATTCGTTGATGATGGAGGCTGACGATATCTTGTCGACCAGACTCACATGTGGAGTAGAGGGGTCACACACGACTACTAGATATGTTGAGGGAGAGGTGTGAACAACAGCCCTACCACAACCTACTAGAACTCCCAGTGTGGCTCAAACTGTAGGTTAACGTTTACCTAGTTTGAGAGGACCCACGATGTCATGAGGACAGACTGCAACAGTCACTCACGGTGATTCTAAGGGGTGCGCAATAAGGCGGGGGCCTTATTCCTTAGAGGCCCTTAGTCTCCCACAAGTTCACTTGGCGGAGTATTGACTCCAGGGGTTTTTGATGTCTACCAAGTCAGTGAAGAGG
>JASDQU011377229.1:40003-52087 GCA_032191745.1 Picea mariana
GGCCTTCAACTTCGTAAGGCCATAACTCTCAAACCATGAGGAGTTATGTGACGTTCCACATACCAACATAAATGGAATGACATGTACAATCCATATAGAATAGTCTTACCTCCAAATATATCAAAACTCATACCATTATACATCAAACAAACTTAGTTCCATTACCCAAACCTTTGTGCTACCAAAATTCGCTACCATAATTTCTTCAAGGGTTGACATCAATGAAAACCAACCCAATTAATCAACAATCTCCCCCTTTGGCATTGATGGCAACACTCTGATGCAATATTGAAATCATATGACACATGCTCCCGTTGGAACCATGCCTAGACCAATGCTCTCGTTGGAACCATGCATGTGTCTCTGTGACCAACACTCCCCCTGGAACCATGCCTCTGTCCTTTACATATGATAAATCTCTCCCCCTTTTTCATCAATGGAAAAGGTATCTTTGCATTCAGGGCTACTCCCCCTAACCGACTCGTCTGATCTCCCAACCTGAACTATCCTCTTTATGGTGTTTCCTTGTGTACATCTAAGACATATAAGATAAGCATTCAAAAGCATTCATTTTGGAGTAGAAATAACTTTGAGTCTTTGGCGAAGATACTCAAAGGGTTCCCATGGAAGCAGTTTTGTAAATATGTCTGCCACTTGTTCTTTTGTGCTTGTTATCCCCCAGTTTAGGGATAACTAAGGATATTATGTCTCGAGGCCCACAAGTCCTAGACATGGAGTATCAAGATCCATATCAACTTGAGCATGGCCCTAGAGGGCCCATCTTTTATTTTCTTCAATGCCTCCACCTGGTCAGCAACAACAACATCCATCACCTCGGCCTGGTCCTGTAGCAGAAGTGGATCTTTCTCCATGAGGTAATGAGTTAGGGTATCATGGTATGCGTCACTCTGATCCTCAAAACCTTTGAATATGTGAATTTAGTTTTTTTTGTTTCAAACAGGTGCTTGGATATTATACCTATCCACTTGACCATATCTGTGGGAAATGACAGGATGCCCTAGTAAGATTGTGCCCATAGGTTTTGAGTTTCCACTGGGGAGATTTATGAAAATTCATCGTCTGCTCCCACCATACTTAGCACTTTCCATCTTTCTCCCACTCATCCATCCCATTACACTGGTCTGGGCATTGGGTTGGCCAAATATTTAAGGGTTTCACCTTACCTTGTGGGAAGAAGGGGCTAAAGGCCTAGAGGGTAAAAGCAACTGGAAAAAGATAAAATCCTAAAATAAAACCTCGAGATGATTCGCCCAAGGATCCTCAAGAAAGCACTAAAAGGATTCTTAGCAAGAAAAAAAGGGACCCATGAAAAGTAATAAAACAAGACCTAGTCAGAGGATAGGGGGTCTCATCATAAGCCAACCTATTAGGTCCATGGGCTTCTAGTGGTATGACACTACTAGCAGCCGGTTACCACGCCAGGGTAGTGTCTCTTGATGGCACAGTCAAAAGAAAGGGGTCTCATCACAAGACAACCTTCTCATTTATGTGAAAGTGCTTATGGGTAACATTGGCACCACTGGTCACCATGCTAGGGCAGTGTCCCCTGATTATCTTATTGAAATAAAAAGCAATAAAGAATAAATATAAAAGGCATGAATGGGCTTGGAAACATGTGCATCCATGATAGGTGCAACTCACCCTCTACAGAGGCACCCACATGTAAGACATGCATTTCCCTGCTATCACTGCACCCCTTGTCCAGACATCCCTTACCACCCCATCCACTCACATGGATTGGATTTGATTTCTCCCAGAAACACCCCACATCCAGTGAGCATTTTCCCAATAGGATGCCCTGTCACTTCCTCCAAACTTGGCTTGCAGATTTGTATAGTGTCTTTGAGCACTTGAATGAGTAAAAGGGGATTTTTGCACATGTTTAATAAAATTGATGATTAGATGTGATTGACATTGCTATGATCATTGTGAATTATGAGCCCATCGAGGGTGTATCTGTTGATGTGCAGGACCAATATACCTGATGGACATGTACCATTGTGGATAGGTACACATGGGAAGATGATTAGTTTGAACCTCCATGGAGCTGAAATCCCATTAGATGGATGATGAGACCCAGCAGGGAGCAGAGACAGGCCATAGGGTTTTCACTAGGGAAGAGGAGGACGTTCCACCAGAGGCATCTTAGCAGACCTATACCCAGGGGAGTTGTGCCCTTTCCACCAGGACATTGGCCTTGGAAGGCCCATGACATCACCGAGGACACACATGACATCATCTCGTGCTTGTGGAGGTTTTGAGAGGCAGTTGTGGCACGTGTGGCAGCTTTCGGAGGCCCAAGGGGGCCTGACATTTTTCTCCAAGAGGCCAATGTTTCCCTAAAAAGGGCTAATGTCACCCTAAAAGAGTATGCCGTCCTCATCTTTGCTTGATTTAGGGTTTGATTTTGACATTTAATGTAAACAAATATTATTATGTATTTTTGGCCATGTCGTCCTTTTGTGACCTAAAAATTAATTAAGGTCATTGATACTTTATAAATAAGAGAGCTAAAACTCTCTTTTATTCATCATCTTTCACTCACACTTGTGTGAGGTCTGAAATTTTCGGCCCCTTTAGGGTTTTTGGTTGAATTTACTTGTGCACACTTATTGAAGGAGGCTTATTTTGTCTATTTTTGGCAATTTTCTTGGTGGAAGGTTTACAACTAGGGTTTTTCTTGATGAATGCTTGGTAAATGTAAGTGAATTTCTACAATCCTTCCATTACTTTAATGGTTATAGTATTTTTACTTTCATTTTTTTAATAAATTGCTGGAATAAACCCTAGGAAATAAGCACATGTTGGTGTCCTTATTTTAATTCCCTACTAGATTATGCCATTGAGCCATTTTTGGTGTTGAAGACATTGCTAGGGCCTTTCCATTGCAACACCCTACCCTTGTACCTCACCTTAGCCATTTTTTACTTTTTCATTGAAGCTAAAGAAGGAGGAAAACACACTAAGGCCTCAGGTTACTACACCTTAGTGAGTCGTTTTCCCCTAGGGTTTGATGGTTGAATCCTTGGCTTATTAACACTTCACCATCAATTTCCTCTTGTCTTTGGCTATACTATTATCATTGTTCCTTCAACTCTTGCCACTATCTATTGACTCCATTTTCCCTATGAATGCAATGATCTAAGACCTTTATGATTGAGTGCCTTGATCACCAAATATCCAATAATTTTGAACAATAACTGATACCTTCTAACCCTAACCTACTAACCCTATTGCTACCATTATCCATTTGATTTGTAATTATACTTTGCAACATTTTATGTTTCTTTAAAGAAATTGAAAGATTGGCTAGAGCGTAGTAGTCTTTGCTTCTAATGAATGTGGTATTGTAACATTGATGTTAAATCATTCTTATTCATTTTGAAAGCATTTATTGTGAAGTAACACATTGTGATCATTTCTATTATACATCATTGATTGCTTCATCAATAATATTAGTCAATTGATTATTTGAGAAAGTCCAATTATATGAAGAACTGCCAACAACTGACCTTGCAAATATAGTTTCTTGTTGCTTTGTTCTGAGCAGGTACATTTATGGTTGTTATTTATCTTTATTGGCTGTTTAGCCACACTTTTTGATCGGTGGTGACTTGTGAGGGGGGAAATTTTACTTATCCTTAAACCTTTTCCTTCTCAAAACCCTAGGTCATCGGGGACATCTCCCCTGGGCCTACCACCTTAAATAGAAATAGTTATCCTATTGAGGTGATAGTGATAGGATAGTCTCCAGTTACGTCAGTTTGTCTTCCATTTACCTTTCCATTACATCCAGGTACAAACTGTGCGATAACATTTTGGCGGCATTGTCGGGGAACACTGAGTCAATTCTCCTCAAAGACAACACTTTTTGGTAAGCCTTTCCTCAAGAATCGTTATCTTACAAAGCTTACCTGGCAACTTCACTAAGGATGATTCCCTTATTTCTTTGATAATTTCAACAAAATTATTTGGCGACTCCACTGATGACGAAGCCAACCATGACTTCTCAATGGGACCTGGGAAATTTCAAACCCCTAGACATGAGTAAAATCCCGGGATACCCTCGACGAATGCCCCAGAAGTACAAGAAATGGATCCCTAGATTCACTGGTAGTGATGGGGAAATAGTTGACTCTCACATGAGTGATTTTTGGGCTTTGTTTCAACTCCATGCTATCAGTGATGATGCTGAAGATTTGGTGATGAAAATTTTCTCTGCCACTCTTTATGGCAATGCTAGGAAGTGGTATGAAACCCTCCCAATGCTATCATCACAACTATGGAACTGTTAGAAGATACCTTTATCAAAACATGGGGCATCCAGTTGGAAGACATTCCATTACTACTAGAAAGACTCGAGCATATAAAGCAAACTGAGAATGAAACTCTCAGAGACTTCTAGGATAGGTTTGAGGACATGCTATATCAAATTCCTAAAAGTCATCATCCTGAATACAAGTACGTTGTCCATCTCTATACCAATGCACTTTTAGTGCATCTAGGTTTTCCACTCAGTAAAAAGGGCCCAAGAACACTCAATGAAGCTTACGACATGGCTACAAGGATCGAGAAAAATATCTCCTTGTCCGAGATAAAACACCTCTTTTCCTCAGGCACTCTTAGTATTGAAAGTTTAATTTCCCTTGAAACCTTTACTGTTGATTTCCAAAAAGAAGGGGGACAAACCATAGACTAGCAAGAGGTTGAGGAGAAGGATCCTGAAGGTGTTTCCCAATCCCATGATGAAGAGCAAGAGCCTGAAGACATCAAGAACAATGATGAAGTATTGATGTGTGCTCCTCCCTCTGACGAAGCCATCCATGGGCCTTTTCCCCCTACACAAGAAGAAGACGATGAGGTTAGTTTCTTTCCTTTTCAGGATTTTGATGATACCTTGTACCATGATTCAGAGAGTGAAGGAGAAGAGAAATCCTTGGGCAAGGTAGACCCTTCTTGTTGTAAAGTTGAATATGTAGGAACAAATCATGAGGATGAAGCAATGATACATGTTTAAAACACCCAAGTCCTCAAAGCTCCTACACAAGAAGAAACAAACATAGTAAGTTACCCTCCTCTCCAAAATTTTGATAATTCTCTACCTTATGATTTGGGAAAAGAGGAGGATATGGATGAGCCCTTATGTGTTTTGAATCCTTCATGTTATGATATAGATAGTGACATAGTTGATATTGATGAGTTCATACATGTTGGAAGACGTAAATGGGATGTAGTTAGTTATGATATGGACCCCATTTATGATATTGAGAGTCATCTCCAAGATTTTCCTTCACAGTTATCATGACAGGTTGCTTTTGACTTTGACCATTGGAAACAAGGAAATGATATAATTACCAATGCTTTCCAAACACCCAAGGTTGACCTAGTATCGTATTTTCTTGATGATTTTCAGTCATACCTTGATGATTTTGATGAGTACTCCTATGAGCAATTGGATTCATTCCATGAAGAAAATTACCAACCACGGTTATGCTCAGGTCTTGATTAGAGTAAGGACATTGTTTGCTTGAAGAAGGATTCTTGTGACAACTTTCTCCATCCGCCTCCGATTACTTTGCCCTGTCGTGTCATCAAAGGTGTGGTTGGGAAATATGTCTTTTGTATTGAGTTTCCTCTGAGGCAAATCTTAGAGTTCAAAAGTAAGTTGAATACCTCAAGAAAAAGTCTTTCATCTCAGCCTTTCAACCTTACCTTAAGAGTTTGTCAGTCATCAAATAGATCCTTGTCAATCCCTTCCACGATTTTAGATTATGAGGATTTCCTAGGTAGCCAATTTTCAGACCTTATGAGTCAATTTTATGAACCTTTGACTTTTTACGATCCCTTCCTGAAGTGGATTGAGCACTTTCCTCACAGAATGACTTGGCATGATTTTATCCCTCCCACCCGCCTCCATGATTTAGACTTTATGACCTTCGATGATACGATACATTTTCTATCCCATGTTATTTTTGTGCTTAACTTATCACTGTTTTGGTTTATGATAAAGGATAGAGGCAGGTATTATGCGACATTTCTAGGATGGTTTCATTGGTCATTTGAGTACACCTAGCATTTAGCCAATAGGTAAGTACAGTTAAGTAGGCATTTGCATTCATTGTACATACCATTTTCCATTTCATGCTAGAGTAGTTTGCTTTTACATTTGTATATATTAATGTTTTCTTATATATATATATATATATATATATATATATATGAGCCAAGGCTAACATCACCACCCCAAATGATTGCTAATAGTTTTTTGTTGAGATCAAGCATGATACAAGTTATGCCAGAGATGATGAGGTTCTCATGTGCTCTACAATGAGCACATGTCCCTAAGTTGGAGCCAGATGTTATCACCTAGTTTAGGGATAACTAAGGATATTATGTCTTGAGGCCCACAGGTCCTAGACATGGAGTACTAAGAGCCATATCGAATTGAGCATGGCCCTGGAGGGCCCATATTTTATTTTCTTCAACACCTCCACCTGGTAAGAAACAACAACATCCATCACCTTGGCCTGGTCTTGTAGCAGAATGGGATCTTTCTCCACGAGGTAATGAGTCCCTGTATCATGCTATGTGTCACTCTGATCCTCAAAACCTTTGAATATGTGCATTTAGTTCTTTTTTTTCTAACGGGTGCTTGGATATTATACCTATCCACTTGACCATATCTAGGGGGAATGACAGGATTCCCTAGTAAGCTTGTGCCCATAGGTTTTGATTTTCCATTGGGGGGATTCATGAAAATCCATCATCCACTCCCACCATACTTACCACTTTCCATCTTTCTCCCACTCATCCATCCCATTACACTGGTCTGGGCATTGGGTTGGCCAAATATTTAAGGGTTTCACCTTACCTTGTGGGAATAAGGGGCTAAAAGCCCAAAGGGTAAAAGAAGCTGGAAAAATATAAAAGCCTAAAATAAAACCTCAAGATGCTTCGCCCAGGGATCTCCAAGAAAGCAATAAAAGGATTCTCAACAAGAAATAGAGGGACCCATGAAAATTAATAAAACAAGACCTAGTCAGAGGATAGGGGGTCTCATCACGAGCCAACCTATTAGGTCCATGGGCATCTAGTGGTATGAAACTACTAGCAGTTAGTTACCATGCCAGGGTAGTGGCTCTTGGTGTCATATCCAAGAGAAAGGGGGTCTCATCACGATCCAACCTTCTCATTTCCATGAAAGTGCTTGTGGGTAACATTGCCACCACTGGTCACCACGCTAGGGAAGTGTCCCCTGATTAGCTTCTTGAAAGAAAAAGAAATAAAGAATAAAGATAAAAGACATGATTGGGCTTGGAAACATGTACATCCATGACATGTGCAATTCACCCTCTACAGAGGCACCCACAAGTAACCCATGCATTTCCCTGCTATCACTGCACCCCTTGTCCAGACATCCCTTACCACCTTATCCACTCACATGGCTTGGATTTGGTTTCTCCAGAAACACCCCACATCTAGTGAGCATTTGCCCAATAGGACGCCTTGTCACTTCCTCCAAACTTGGCTTACAGATTTGTATAATGTCTTTGAGCACTTGACTGAGTAAAAGGGGTTTTATGCACATGTTTAATAAAATTGATGATTAGATGTGATTGACATTGCTATGATCCCTGTGACTTATGAGCCAATGGAGGGCGTATATGTTGATGTGCAGGACCATACCCGATAGATAGATACCATTATGGACAGGTACACATGGGGAGATGATTAGTTCATACCTCCATGGGGATGAAATCCCATCAGATAGATGTTGAGACCCCATCAGGGGGCAGAGAGAGTTTAGAGGGTTTGCATTGGGGAAGAGGAGGACGTTCCACCAGAGGTAGCTTAGAAGACCTATACCCAAGGGGGTTTTTCCCTTTCCACCAAGACGTTTTCCTTGGAAGGCCCATGATGTCACCCAGGACACTCATGATGTCATCTAATGCTTGTGGAGGTTTTGGGAGGCAGTTGTGGTAGTTGTGGCACATGTGGCAACTTCTGAAGGCCAGCGTTGCCCTAGAAAGGGATAATGTCACCCTAAATGGGCATGACGTCCTCATCTTTGCTTGATTTAGGGTTTGATTTTGACATTTAATGTAAAACATTATTATTATGTATTTTTGGCCATGTCGGCCTTTTGTGACCTAAAAATTAATTAAGGTCATTGCTACTGTATAAATAAGAGAGCTAAAACTCTCTTTTATTCATTATCTTTCACTCACACTTGTGTGAGGTCTGAAATTTTTGGCCCCTTTAAGGTTTTGGGCTGAAATTACTAGTGCACACTTATTGAAGGAGGCTTAGTTTGGCTATTTTTGGCAATTTTCTTGGTGGAAGGTTTACAACTAGGGTTTTTCTTGATGAATGCTTGGTAAATGTAAGTGAATTTATGCAATCCTTCCATTACTTGAATGGTTATAGTATTTTTACTTGCATTTTGTTAATAAATTGCTGGAATAAACCCTAGGAAATAAGCACATGTTGGTGTCCTTATTTTAATTCCCTACTAGATTATGCCATTGAGCCATTTTTGGTGTTGAAGACATTGCTAAGGCCTTGCCATTGCAACACCCTACCCTTGTACCTCACCTTAGCCATTTTTTACTTTGTCATTGAAGCTAAAGAAGGAGGAAAACACAATAAGGCCTAGGGTTACTACACCTTAGTGAGTCGTTTTCCCCTAGGGTTTGATGGTTGAAGCCTTGGCTTATCAACACTTCACCATCAATTTCCTCTTATATTTGGCTATACTATTATCGTTGTTCCTTCAACTCTTGCCACTACCTATTGACTCCATTTTTCCTATGAATGCACTAATATAAGACCTTTATGCTTGAGTGCCTTGATGACCAAATATCCAATACTTTTGAACAATTACTAATACCTTCTAACCCTAACCTACTAACCCTATTTCTGCCATTATCCATTTGATTTGTAATTATACTTTGCAACATTTTATGTTTCTTTAAAGAAATTGAAAGATTGGCTAGAGCGTAGTAGTCTTTGCTTCTAATGAATGTGGTATTGTAACATTGATGATAAATCGTTCTTATTCATTTTGAAAGCATTTTTTGTGAAGTAACACATTGTGATCATTGCTATTATACATGATTTATTGCTTCATCAATTATATTAGTCAATTGCTTATTTGAGAAAGTCTAATTATATGAAGTACTAACCAACAAGTGACCCTGCAAATATAGTTTCTTGTTGCTTTGTTCCGGGCAGGTACATTTCTGGTTGTTATTTATCTTTATTGGTTGTTTAGCTGGACTTTCTAATTGGTGGTGACTTGTGAGGGGGGGAATTTTACTTAGCCTTCTCAAAACCCAAGGTCACCGGGGACGTCTCCCCTGGGCCTACCACCCTAAATAGAAAGAGTTATCCTATTGAGGTGAAAATGATAGGATAGTCTCCAGTTACATCAATTTTCCTTCCATTTACCTTTCCATTACATCCAAGTACAAACTATGTGATAACAGTGCCCACATATTCAACTTTGATGTTCTTTTCTGCAACATGTTCTTGTATAAAGTGATACTTGATTGGAATTTGCTCCGTCTTGGAGTGCATCACTAGGTTCTTTGAGATACTGATGGAGTTTGTATTATCACAATAGATTGGAATGGGCTCATCATACTCAACCTATATATCTATCAGAGTTTGTTTCATCCATAAAACCTGTGTACAACATGTTGCTTCTGCAATATACTCTGCCTCGGCTGTAGATAAAGATACCGATGCTTGTTTATTTCTTAGCCATGATACTAAACTCTCACCCAAGTAGAACATTTCTCCACTGGTGCTTTGTTGGTCATCAATAAAACTTTCCCAATCTGCATATGTGTAGGAAATAAGTGATAGATCCTTTCCTTTTGGATACCATAATCCAAACTCTTCCGTTCCTTTGAGATATCTGAAAATCCTCTTCACTTATAATACATGTGATTCCTTTGGTGTTTCTTGAAATCGTGCCACCTTTCCAACTTCCTGCATTACATCTGGTCTGGATGCTATCACATATAGTAGGCTACCAATCATTGACTTGTATTTCCTCTGATCTGTAGACTTTGAATCATCATCTTTTCTTAGCTTGCAACTGGTTTGCATGGGAGTGATAACTGGTTTGCAATCTTCCATTCCAAACCTCTTTAACATTTCTCTGATATACTTGGTTTGAGAAATAAAAATTCCTTGGTTGATTTGATGTATCTGAATACCCAGAAAGAAGGATAGTTCTCAAAGTAATGACATTTCAAATTCATTTTGCATGTCCTTTGCAAATTTCTGTCTTAACTTGTCATCAATACTTCCAAAAATAATATCATCAAATTAAACTTCAATTAATAAAATACTATATTGATTTACCTTTATGTAGATGATCCATATGGATATCGGTAGCCACCCACCTTTTCCAACTGTCCCAAAACAGTTTTGTGACAATTTTGGCAATTTACTATTTTTAGCAGTTTTAACTTCTGGGGCCATTTTGAGGGCCTAAATGAAGGTTTTTCGGGATTGATCTCCTCAATGAGAATGGAAGGCATGATTGAGCCCCCAAAATTAATCTCCTCGATGATACCTTTCCAACGGGCTATCACACGCCTAAAATGGAGATTGTATGCAAAAGTTACGACCCCGAGAAGTTGATGTACTAACTTACCCAAAGGGGGCCCACATGACTTTTGGCGCTTCATCTCCTAGGGTTAGGTTTTTGGATGTCTATGGTTTTTGGAATTCTTGTTTATTGTAAAAATTCCTTCATATACTCATTGTAATCTTCTTCTTGTGAATGCGTGCATTCATCACATCTCTTCTCAGAGATAAGCCACCACCATTCCAACAAGCTTGTTTCCGCTGCATTTTACAGTTTCATCTTATTTCGTTATTGAATAGAAAACTAGTTTTATTGTATCTCTGTTATTTTGTGTTAAGAACCTATTAATAATTTGTATTCATTTTTTTCTGCTCATAAAATCCAGATCAGTGGTATCAGAGCGGTCTTCTCCTTATCGTCTTAATGCATGTCCCCAACGAGGTCAGAGTACAAAGAGTTGGGTCTTGAGCTTGTTTCTCTTGAGGACAGAAGCTATCACACGTTCAAGCGACCTCTCATGGCAGGAGAAAATAAATATGATGGGATATGAGATATTTTCAAACTGTTGATTGAGGAATCCCTCACACAACAGAGGAATGAGATGATGGATAGTTTCACACAAATCCTTTGGCGGCTATCAACAGGCGCGCATCTTCTTCGAATGGAGGCATCGTCCCCTTCAAGGTAAAAATAAACTTCAATATTCCTATATTTGAAGGTCAGATAGACGCAGATGTTGTAGACAGGTGTTTGAATCTACTAGAAGGGTATTTTTTTGTCCATAACTTTTTGAATAGAGAAAATATTACTTTTGCGCTCCTCAAAGCCGTTCCCCATGCCAAATATTGGTGGGAAACTTTTTGTGAGCAAAAGAAAATAGAGGAAACCTCATTATTTTCAGTCACAACCACCTAGGAATCCTTCAGGGATGTTATTAAGGAACAATACTACCCTGTTGGAAGTTATGATGACCTGTATACCAAATGGACCACACTGCGGCAAGAGAGAGACCAAGCAGTGCCCAATTTCACAAATATCTTCCATACCTTGAGCACCAAGCTGGGTATCAAAGATTCATAGTGACATCTGGTGCTCAAGTATCATGGTTCTCTACATAGATACATCTAGAATGAAATGGAATTTCTGGACATCTCATCCTTGGGCGCAACTTACCGATATGCCGTTAAAATAGAGCAGAAGCTCAAACAAAAGACATGGCAATTTGGGCCTAGGAACCCCTCACAACAAAAGCCGGGAAAAGGTGGCCCCAACCCACAGAACAAAGGACATATCAAAGATGGATAGTATTAGGACAACCAGTCCAAGCCACAAGCAAAGAAAGACACCAGAAAGACAAAGAAAGATACCGGGAAGTGGTGCGACTTCCATAAGAGCCCTTGGAATAACACTGCCGACTGCTGCTTAAAGCAGTCGTTGGTGATGAAAGTCAAAGCCTCTAA
>JASDQU011377231.1:12761-25639 GCA_032191745.1 Picea mariana
AGCTGATGAACAGTGTGGTCTAAGGCTGGGAGGTTCGTGGAAGGCCTGCACTTGGTTGGTGATTTCTACAGCTGATAAAAGATAAGTATTCTGAATTATGTTTTGAACATGTTTTGGCATGACTGTGCTGTATATATTATCATGTTTTCCGCGGTGTGTAAAGGAAGTGCTGCTGAATGCTATGACTTGTTTAATTATAGCAGTACCCATATATTTTACTATGAGTTTGAGTGTGTTTAATTATGTTAAAATCATTTGCTTATAATTTCAGTATGAATTATGTAAACATCCATGTATAATGGTAAACTAGGAGGCTTGGAAACCTCGGTAGTGAAAGGGTGCACTACAGTTGTTTTGGGGCCCTGAACAATGTTTTTTTGTCTTGCCACAGTCAAACTATAGACAAAGTCAAATTTTGATGGCATAATGTGTAGTTCTCGAAAATACCTTTCCAATGGGCTATCACGCGCCTAAAACAGAGGTCGTATGCAAAATTTACGACCCCGGGAAGTTGAGGTACCAACTTACCCAGCGAGGCCCACATAACTTTTGGCGTTTCACCTCGTAGGGTTAGGTTTTTGGATGTCTATGGTTTTGGCATTCATGAGTAATGTTAAAAAGGCCTATGAAGCCTCATTGTAATCATTATGCCCAGACGGATGCGCGTAGCAACCACATCTCTTCTCAAAGATAACTACCACCATTCGAGCAAGTTGTTTTCAGCTTTGCAGTTTTACAATTTCAACCTATTTCATTTATTCAATAGAAGTTATTTTTCACTGGATATTTATTCTCCATATCTTTGTGTTAATGTATTCAGTCTATTAGTCAGTTCGTTCCACTCATAAATCCGGACCAACGGTATCATAGTGGTCTACTCTTCATTTATTTTTCTTCATGCATGTCCCCGACAAGATCTAGGTACAAGAAGTTGGGACTCAAACCAGTTGAGCCTTTTCAAGATCGGTCACATCGAGCCCAACAAGAACCAATGGGGAGGGAAAGAAAGTTGATGGAGTAGGAGATCCATTAAAAATGTTGCTCGAGGAATCCCTTGCATGACAAAGAAACGAAATGATGGACAACTTTGCACAGATCCTTCGGTGGTTGCCCCCACAGGAGAAGCATCTCCATCAAGCAACCATGAAACCCCCTTCAAGGTACAGGTAAATTTCGATATTACATTATTTGAAGGACTGGTAGATGTGGATGTTGTAGATAAATGGTTGAATCTACTCAAAGGGTATTTTTTGGTCCACAATTTTTCTGATAGGGAAAATATTACTTTTGCACTCCTCGAGGTCGTTCCCCATGTTAAAGTCTAGTGGGATACTTACTCTGATCAAAGGGCCATAGAGGAATGTACAATATTTTTGGTCACCCCCACATGGGATTCTTTAGGGATGCCATTAAACAACAATACTACCCTGTTGGAAGCTACGAGGACCAATACACAAGATGGACCACCCTGCGTCAAGAAAAGGACCAGACAATACCAGATTTCACCAATATTTTCCATACCCTGCGCACCAAATTGGGTATCAAAGACTTTGAGAGAGATCTGGTGCTCAAATACCGCAGCTATTTTCATAGATAAATTCAAACAAAAATGGATTTTTTGGACATTGCATCATTCGGTACGGCTTATAGATATGTTGTCAAGATCGAGTAGAAATTTAAGCAAAAGAGACAAGAATTTGGATCTGCAAACTCCTCACAGCTGAAGCAGGGAAAAAGCAGCCCCAACCCACGCAATAAGGGACAGAGAAAACATGGCCACTCTCGGGACAACCATTCCAGGCCACAACACAAGAAGGGTAATGAGAAGTCGAAGAAGGACACGGAAAAATGGTGTGAATACCATAAAATCCCTTAGCACAACACCGAAGAATGTCGCTCCAAGCAGTCACTTGTGGCCGAGCTAAAAGATTTTGATTCAGACGTTGATTCTGAATCTGAATCAAATCCAAAAGGAAGGAAGTGGATTATCGATGTTGAACCACCAAATTCTATCCAAGTGAACCAGAAGAACCAGAGGAAGGGGAACACCTATTTCACTCAGAGATGTGGGTAAAGGGGGCTTCACTTCATTTCATTGTCGATAGCGGTAGTCAGAAGAACTTGATCTTAGCAGAGGTCGTTAAGCGGCTGGACCTGCCGACAACACCGCACCCGCAGCCCTACACCATCGACTGGCTTCACCAAGGAAGAGATCTTTGTGTCAACCAACCGTGTCCTCTTCCCTATGGCATCAAGCCTTTCAAAGATGAGGTATTGTGTGATATTTCTCCCCTTGAAGTTTGTGTTGTTGTTTTAGGAAAACCGTATTTGTTGAAGTGACACGTTGTGTACGATTCTAGACCCTGCAGTGTTATTATTACTTTGGGTAGACAATTGTACTGGATACCAAAAGTAGCTCCGCCTACTGCTATTTCTTTAATCTCTGTAAAACAATGTAGTAAGGTCATTTCACAGAATAGGAAGTTCATCTTTTTCGTGATCCGGGCTCACAGTAAGCATAAGGTCGTTGCAACATCTGTGGCCTCTACACATAGCCTCTCTTTGCATCAAAAGAAACTGGATGGGATCATGGAAGAGTACAGAGACATCTTCTCCTCACCCACTGGGGTACCGACGCACTGCCAAGTCAAGCATCCAATTGATCTAACCCCCGGTCCACCTATGCCTAAGGGACAAGTCTATTGTCTCTCACTGATGTAAAATGACGAAATCAAGCGACAAATCCAAGAGCTTCTTAAAAAGGGGAACATCGGACCCAACTCCTCCCCTTGCAGATGCCCAATTGTAATGGTGCAGAAGAAAGATGGGACATGGCTGCTCTGCATTGATTACAAAGCATTAAACAAAATCACATTCAGGAAACGATACCCAATTCCCATAATTGATGACCTTCTTGAACAAATCAAGGGGGAAAATTTCTTCAACAAGATTGACCTAAAGTCTGGCTACCACCAGGTTCCCATCGAACCAACTGATGTATGGAAAACAAATTTCAAATCTAAAGAAGGTCTCTTTGAATGGATGGTCATGCCCTTTGGCTTAACAAATGCACCAGCCACTTTCATGAGGTTGATGGATGATATATTGAGACACTTCACCAACTCTTTTGTGGTGGTATATTTGGATGATATCCTTGGGAGGAGAACATGCAGAATATTCAACAGGTTTTGAGCACTCTACGGCAACACAAGCTATATACCAACTAGGAAAAATGCTAATTTTCCATGAACAGAGTCCAATACTTGGGATACATTGTTGATGAGCATGGGGTACATGTTGATCCAGCTAATATCCAAGTCACCAATGACTAGCTAGCCCCGACCACACTAACAGAGCTTCAGAGCTTCTTGGGACTGGCCAACTTTTATCGATGGTTCGTGTTGGGATTCTCCCATATTGCATGGGCCCTCAACCAAGTGACCAAGGGCGGTGGCAAGGAAAATTTTGCGAGGGGGAAGGAACAATAATGAGCATTTGATGATCTGAAGCATCACTTGTGCTCAGCTCCAATACTCTCCTTACCCTATCTGTGACAACAGTGTTGACGATAAAAATCACAATGAGGATTTTGCCCACAAAGTATTGCTAAAAGTCTATTATTATAAGCTAACGATATATATAATACTAGTAGGTGGGACCCCCTTGTAGATTGGGAGTTCATATATAATATTGTTATACATTTTATTCTATTGTTCGATGATGCTTACAGGCCTCTACATGATAGGTGATGAAATACTGGTTCTATTTGTGACAAATGGCAAATGGATAATGCATGTTATGTGTGGGATTCGTTACTCTACATTATCAACTCCATGTCATGATGGCTTATGTGAACTGTTATTTCAATGTTATTTGCACCATGATCTATTACATGTTACACCTGCACAAAACACATGTTAGTCATGACCAAAGATAAAGGAAATATGGAATAAATCTAGAGGAGTTATCCTATACCATACTATGCTATGCTATGCTACATTATATGCAAATGAATTAAAAGGATTTGTTAGTCCTAGATAACAAAGTTAATGGCTATACGATGTATTGAGTTATATGAAGGAACATTCGATATGTGTTATGGTATGTTTGGAAATGGTTAATGTGATATGGGATGGCGCGCTTGGAAAATCATGGATGTTAGTTTCGATGCATAGATTAACTGAATGGATTAATGGAGGGTAGGTTGGTGTGTACTAAGTAATTCAATGAGTAAAGGATGGAAGTGACGTGCATTTACTGCACGTCACTCCATACCTCTCCCACTGGTCATCACCCTAGCTTGGCTATTGTTCAATTGTGTTTTGATGTGGTTAAGCTCTGATTTTCAGGCGAGGAAAGAACTGCTCGATCAAGCTCGCGTTTTTAAGGCTTTTTGGTTACAGGTATGTCTTTTTCGCCATCCATGAACTCGCTCTGGTTATGAAATAGATATTGGCTCGGTGATGTATTGGTCTATGCTTTTCTTGAGACTGACAACTTTGTAAACTTGTGATATTTCTCTAGAATGGTTGGTTGTGTGTATTCATTGTAAATGAAAAAATTGGATAGTTGAAGTCACGATTTCATTGATGATTCTGTATGGTGGAAGCCATGAAGGCTCTCGTTTGTCTTATGCATTTTGGTTGGAGGGTTTTCATTCGGTCCAGACTTTCTGGTCATCTCCACATAGTTCTTGTAAGCATACCCAGTCGTTTTGATGTTATGGGGTTGTTGTGTTGTTTTTGAAACACCTTGGGTCACTGCTATCATTTTCGCCTAGTCATGGGCTAGTGTATGATTTCGGTTTCTGCACGGTTGGTTATGGTGGTTATTATACCAAGATGCTTGCTTTAGGGTTTGTTTCCATTACATGGCTCTTCATTTTTACCAGTATTATTTAGTTTTTTTTGGGAAAACCACCAGGGTTATACCCATGCATGTTCTCGGGATTATTACTAGCCAATAAGAAGTCTTTGCTCCTCTGTTCATAGTCTCTCCTACCTGGCGTGAATTGTCACCCTGTCATATAAGTTAATGGTTATATGGCTTGTGTATCCATAGTGTTGTTTTGAAGGGTGCTCACCTGTTGTTGATATGGTCGACTCCAGTCTCCTTGTGTTTCAATGATCGAACGAACCCTTGATTATTTTCTTGTTTTCGTTGGGAGCGAGCTCGATTTTGATTAGCTCAACAGTCACACTCTGTTAGTCATCTGGTTGACTATTATAGTTGTTGGGTGGTATTTCTAGTGGGGTTGATTATTGGTATTTAGTCACTGCATTATGTATTATAACAGTCGAATCGATAGCTCAACATGGTTAATTGGTTGATTCGAGAAATGAAATAGGCACACAGTCGTTGCCTCTTGTGTTGTAATAGTTGGATTCTTAACTCAGCATTGTTTTATGGTTTGATTGGGAGTATGCTCTTTGCATTATGCATTCGGTTTTGTGTTTCCTACAGCATGGTATAAGTTGAAATGATGGTTGTTGTTACTGTGTGTTTTAATTGCCAATCGGGATTATTGCAATTTAAAATCGTGATAGTTGTGACTTGGTTGTCTGTTGTGTATGCTTTATGGATATCATGCATCGTATCAGAGATGGGCACGAGTTTTATAACAATATGATTTCATTACAAATTAATTGTTAAATTAATTAAAGGAATGGAATTGGGTAGGATTTTAAAAAAAATTGTGTCTGTGTTGATTTAAGGAAATAATTCATGGACAGTGGTTGATATTTTGATGTTGAACAGTTTGGAAACAAATGATTGTGTGTTCGTTTGAACTTTGTTTTAAATATAATGGGACAAATGAGAGGAAATAGAAATCTAATACAGGTTGTTTTGGAAGGCATATTATTTTGAGGATGATGACACTGTGTGGACAGTGAGCAAGTTAACACACAATAATGGTTAAATTATACACAATAATCGTTTAATTGATCACAGTAACTATTTGGTTAGTGTTGGATCGGTTGCATTAAATACATAATGGTTTTATGGATTACTTAATTAATTTTATGAACAATATCCTCTCTTTTCCCCTACCATTATTTCACTTTTCACTAATTACAATCCCCTCACCTTCCCATACTCATTACTCACTCCCTGTTCCTACAATTTGATTACAGTTAAGAGGAACTCTATATTGTGATAGTTTAAAATCATAGGGGTGGACTACAATGATATGTTCTTTCGTTTACATTTTAGTTGATTGTTTGTTGTCTGTGAGCAGTAACCATGCTTGTTTTCCCCTCATTTTAACATTTTTCGCTCAATACAAACCCCTCGCATATCCCAAAACCTTTGTTCACCCCCTACTCATTGACAACGGTTAAACAATTTGTATGGATTGGATTGCATGAGTCTGATATGTTGCTAAGCCAAAATTTATTTCATATTTTTAAAAGAGTTGTCATGTATGGTTGTTAAAGAAATCATTTGCTAATCAATTATGCATATCAGCCGAGGTAGCCATGGCAGAGGTAATCGAGGAAGAGGCAATTGGAACAGAGGCCCAAGAAGGCCAAGATTCTCCATACACTTTGATGCATACTCGCAAGAGTTGGGCCAGCTATTTCAAGCTGGGTTTTTTAATTGGATTGGACAAGGAGTGGTCCAACCTAGACGTGAAAGGCCTCCCTTCCAATCCCCACAGGTCCCTGGTATCCCCGTGCCCCCTCATGTCTCATTGCAACGTGAGGTTCCTGAAAACGATGGATGGCAAGAGATTGTCCACTCAACAGTCTCCCAACATCGTGGTTGGATGTTGGTTACTCTCCTCTATTCTACTTTGAGCTTCTCAGGGTTCATGTCTTTTGGGTTTCCAACAAAGCCTCTAAAACTATCGGTCCTCCTAGTAAACCAGAAGGCAACACAGCGAACAAAATGTGTCGCGCAATCTCACCCGAGATAGCTTTAATGAGTGGTTGTAAGAGTCAGGTGTTTACAGCCCAGGATTGAGTATGAGATATGAGATCTGTATTCAGAGCCATTTACTATAACTTGTGATTGTGACCTATTGTTATTCACAACTGTGCATTACCTTCAGCAACTTATTTCCTTAATAACGCAACCATATTTCATAGCAATATAAAAACCCATTCATTCATTAAGCACAATATTTAACTACTGAAAAGAGGATAAAGATATGCATGCATTCATCACATTACACAGGTATTACCTTAGTTCACCCCCTCCTAGACTACATCCACAAAGATTTGTCTCTTAGCTCTTTTATTATGGTAGTTTTGCATCTACATCGTCGCGCGCTTACAATTCTCCTCAAATGGGGTAAGATCTATATGAGGCGAACTAGACCACACCAGGCTCCTCAGCCTGCGATCTAATCCTCAAGATCTATCTTCTCTCCTCTCCTCTAGCTCAACAGCTTACAAAATAGTTCATTCCAAAACATTACATATCGCATCGACTCATACATATCTACGATAATGCAAAGCCAACTACTAACTAAATCAGAACAACTAGAAAATCCCTCAAAAATATACAGAACCCATCCACAATACCTCAATATCGGTATTTATACATCTTTGGCTCTTCAGCCATTAAAATTCGTTACCAAAAACCTAACCGTATCGATGTTAGGTCTTCCTCCCATGTGCGCGTGTTGTTCCTCCATCCAGCTGTCGCTTTCCTTGTGTACGCTTTCTTGTATGCGCACATGTTGCATTTCCTTACAGCTGTTGCTTCACTTTCTGCATGCTTTCTTTCCCCACAATCATCCTTCTTTCCACTTCAGCCTGCTACCAACAGGCCCCTAACACTGAAATTTGGCTCGTCCCAAGCCACCTAATCCTTCTGATCTTCCTCGATCTCCTTGGTGATCGTCTATAACTTCTCCTTGAGCTCTGATGCTTGTGTCAACACCTGCACGGTCTTCTCCTTGATTGTGTCCACTACCTGCACTGCCACTTCGTCGTTGATCAATCCTGCACATTCTGCCTGGGTCTGCACTATCTGTGTCTTAGCTTCCTCTGTCTGTGCTAGTACTTCTTCTACCTGCTCATTTGGCTCCATTTGAGCCTGACGCTCCTGTTTCTGCGTTTGCGCAGTGATGAGTTATGCCTGCAGCTTCTTCATCTCCTACGTCCCTTTGACTCATTCTGGGATTGGTATTGTCTTCTGCTTCTACTTGAGCTCTTGGATCACTGCATTGATCCTTTCCTCTTCCTTGTCCCACCATTAGACCTGCGGATCCTCCTCCAACCTGATCCAAAGTTGCGCTGCTTTATCGAACAAGTCAGTTGCAGTGCTAACCTGTTGCTCTATCTCCTACAACTGCGTTGTTGTTTCCTGCTTCCTTTGCTTCTTCACTATTGGTGGCATGGTTGGTATGAGATGCTCTTGGAGATTCTCAATCTCCTTTTGGTATTGCTCGATTGCCCGCACAATCTGATCAATCTTTGTCGCTACTGCAAGTTCATTCCCCTGTGCGGTGTTTGGAAGCTTCTCAAAAATTCCCCCTGCTCTTCATTCCAGTTCGTTCCTGTGTTCTCTTTCCTCCTGAGTTTCAGACTTGGCCTGCTCACAGACTTTTTCTAACACCTCCCACTTCTCTATTGCTCGTTGTAATTTGAATAAGTCTTTATGTGCACGAGATTGTACCTCGTGGTTGACGCTAACCTGCAACTTGTGTAGTGCCCTGGATGGCATCCACGTCAAGACCAATTGGATGTGGCTTAAATCCTTCAAGGGTGTCTACCCCACGATTTCGTCCATGTGCAGCATACTAGGTGTGATGTAGAATGTTGCATTTACATGCGGTAATGAGTGGACTGGATCTCGTTCTTCTACCTCCACTCTTTCCTCGGTCTGCGGTGTTGATGGTTCTATGCCCCTGTTGTTGCTTGCTATCTACCCTTCCTCGATTTGTTTGATGAGTTGTTGTATGTCTGCCAACTCCTCTTGGATATTGTCCCTGTGACGTGCAACATGGTCGAAGTCCTTAGCTAGACAATCCTGAACCATTATGGCGATCATCTCCCCATCGTCATCTATGATCGTATATTATGGTGGTGTTCATTGTGCCTTTGATTTCTTGCACCTGCCTCCTGTCTGTGTGGCCGGTCTCTTATGTCCCCCTGGTTCCTGTGTGTTGGGATTTGAGGTGGTCTTCTGCGCTCCCTCGGCCTGTTTCTGTTGTTCCTTGGTCAGTTGTGTATTCTCCTTCTTCCCCTTCTGGGTCCCTATATTCTTTGGCCCTTCGTCTGCCTATGTTAGCTTGCCTTGGCCTGTTCTTGGTTTCTTGGGCACTTGGATTTCTGGAGGTTGAATTTCTCCCTGCTCTACCTCTTCCTTTGTTGTTCTTTCTGGCACTTCCTGGGTAATGGTTGGAATCCTCCATTCCTTGGGCCATTCATTGATGACCATGTCAATATCACCATATGTGATGCAGTAGCGCATCTGTAGCCACAGTTTCATCGGATCATTCTTTGCATGTATCAACATTGTTTATCGTGTTTCCTAGAATTTGGCGATGTCTGCATATTGCGCAACAGCTTTTGTTGTAATTCTCCACGTCTTGGAGATGGCTTCATGTAGGTCACGCAAGTATCACTCAAAAATGGATCCGTTCGCCTTCTTGTACCTCGAGTCTGGCCTGGCTCTAAGCAACAAGTACCTCGCTCCCTGTGGCTTTGGTCTAGTACAAAAAACTACATACCTTGGCTCTTGCCATCCATGAAGGCTATTAAGGTAATCAGCCATGAGTAGTGGAACTTTGTGTCTAGGTCTTATGCATCCTTGCAGTCCTCTAGGAACAAGTTCAATAAGTATGTTGCCCAACTCATTTAGGTGCCTTCTACGCACTGGGCTGCAACTGCAACAACTCCAGCTAGGACTTCCTCCCTGCGGCATTTTCTTAGAAGCTTGCAGGCTAAGATTTTCATGCCCAATTGTGTGGTTGTGTTGTTGATTCATTTGATGATGATCCCTCTTGTCCCTCTCGTGGTGCCATACTCCTTCTTCATCTCTTCCTCTGGCACTTTCTCCTTGGTTTTGTCATCCAAAAACAACGCAAGATCCATACCCCAGATTGGTAATCATGTTATTTGGGCAATAAGCTCAACGATTATGGGGACGGTCTTGTCCAACCATATGTCCCCTCCATGTGTGAATGATAATAGTTCTTTGACGCATGTTGTTGCGTATTGGCCTCTGCCAAAATGTGGTAGGTCCAGCAGACCTAGAATTCTTGTTTTCTCCAGCCCAGTTGCCCACTGGTATGGCTGGTTGATCGGTTCTCCAACTTGAGTTGTACCCGTGGTTTGTGTAAAGACCCTCCGCGCAAGTTACGAGAACTTGGCTTCGTCTGCTACATCATGGTCTGAATATTTGAGCTTCTCGACATGGCCCAGTAGCTCTGGTCCTACCTGTACCCCAACTGGTATGTGCGGTACAACAATTTATGTTGTTGGTTTCTTACGGGGTGAACTTGGTATCTGAATTTTGTCTTTCTGATGCAGTGGTGGTTGGCTCGAAGTTCCAGCGGATTTTGGTTACTCCTCCGTAACCCATTTCGGCCAAGCCAAGACATCTTGACCAGTCTCTCCTGCTGGGTGTTCTGAGATGGTTGTTTGAGACTCATCTGGCTCCACTACTGTTGTCGGCTTTGGCATCGTGCCATTGACTTTCGGAGATGCTTCTGTATTCTCTGCTTGCATCTCTTTCAGGGTTTATGCTTCCTAGTTCTGTGGCTCCTGCGTCATTGCTAGCGTATCTATATTCATGGCCTGTGCTACTAGTTGTTGGATTTCCTCCAGTATCAACGTGGATTGTACTGGTATCATTTCGGGGGATAGGATTTCGTTGATATTGACAACCTCCGGCGGTTATTGTTCACCTTATTATGCCTGTCCTCGCGACCTAGTTTGAACTCTGGTCTTCCTAGCGGTCTAGCTCGTTTTTGCTTGCTTAGGCGGTGCCATGGCGGTAAATGTCAAATATATGTTGGACTCGAACGGTCTCTCTGGTCTCTGTGAACTATCTTTGTGTTCTTTAGCCTCTGATGCTCTTTGTCTACTCTCTCTTCATGAATAGACTATGGGCTCCCTCGCCCGTGTGTTGTATGGATTTCCCATGAAGCTTGTCAAGGACGCTTCCTTGACTATGGGTTTAATGCACCTTGATCATCGATTCAATGCATGTTTGGTAGTTTCGTACTTGCCATTACTCCTATTGTGTCGTCTCCAGTTGGCGCGATTAATGTGGTGTCCCATTGGTCCTTGTTGCCCTTTAATTCTGCCTAGTGTTGTCATGTCGTCCTACTTTTGTCGGCTCTGCTTTTCTCGCTTGTTTCTCTTTGGATGTGACCATTATCCTTTGCCAAATTTGTGTTTCTAAACTTGTGTGGCCTTTCTACCTCTGGCGCACTACGGCCGCTTTGGTTTTGTTTTTGTTTTGTTCTTTTTCGATTTTTATATTTTTTTACTGTGCAGTGGATGGTTGATTGTCCTTATACAGCTTTAGTCGGATCCCATTGATCATTCCTCTGAGTTCTGCGCCTGCTAAATGTATTAATTGTACAACTCCTCCATCTGTGACATATTTTACCTCGTACGGTCCTACCCAATGCATTCTAACCTTTCCTGGGTGCTGAAACGATTTGTTGTCATACATCAATACTAGATCTCCTTCCTTGAACGTTTTCTTCTTGATGTGTCTATCATTCCAAGCCTTGTCTTTGGCCTTCTGAACTTGTTGATGGAATCCTGCTAAGATTGGGTCTTCCTTCATGGTGAGTAATTGATTCAGTCTCTCATGTACTACGCCTCGTTCGGTCATTTGTGTGATGGTTACTATGCGCAAGCTTGGTACTAAGAATTCTAATGGCACCACTACTTCTTGGCCATAAACCAGTTTAAATGGTGTGTGCCCTGTCAACTTTTTGCATGTAGTCCTGTATGCCCATAATATTGTTGGTACTTCGATGTCCCAATAGTCTCTGTTGACATTATAGATCTTTGTCAGCATGTTCTCCAGAATTTTGTTGAAGGCTTCCACTGTGCCATTTTCCTGTGGATGATACGGTGTTCTCTTCTGATGATGGACTTCAAACTCTTCAGTCATCGCACGAATGGTGTTGTTTATGAAGTGCGTTCCTTGGTCGCTCATCAAAACTCTTGGGCACCCAAATCAGGTGATTACGTGTTCAAACAAAAAGTGTGATGTTGTTTCTGTGCTGCAATCTTTTACTAGTGCAGCTTTCACCCATCTTGTTAAATATTTCGTAGCGGTGATAATGTATCGAGCCCCTGTTCTTTTTGCGGGTGGGTTGATTGGTCCCACAAAGTCTATTGCCCACTTTTCAAATGCCTGTAATGTTACGTGTGGTCGTAATGGCATCTTGTCCCTTCTGTTGGGTTTGCCTACCCTTTGACAGACATCACATCCTTGACAGTACCCCTTCGAGTCTCTATGAATCGTTGGCCACCATAGTCATGCGCGCAATACCTTATGCGCGGTAGCTTTACCTACATAATGCCCTCCTGCTATTCCCTCGTGGGCTTCTGCTAAGACTCTTGGTATTTCGTGTTCTAACATGTATCTTCACAAGATGTTATCTACACCCATCTTATATAAATGTCCCGCAATCAATTGATAGTCGGTCGCACGGACTACCAGGTTTTTCTTCTGTGCGGTGCTATATTCTTGCGACATAGTACATGTACTCAAGTACTGAATGATGTATGTGAAGTATTCATCAATAATATGTACTGAGAATAGTTGTGCATCCAGAAAGTTGTCTTCAAGATTCGTAGGTTCTTCTCCATTTGTGACCCTTGATAGGTGGTCAGGTCCTGCATTCAATTTTCCTAGCTTAACTATTACTTCCAAGTCAAATTCTTGAAATAGTA
>JASDQU011377231.1:51958-64725 GCA_032191745.1 Picea mariana
CTAAGGAAAAGTATAATTTGAACTTGAAAGTTGGAAAGTGAAGGTTGTATATCTATATTTATAGATAAGGCATGGAAGGTCACCAAAGGATTACTGGTGATAGCAAAAGGAGAGAAGGTAGGTACATTGTATTTATGTATTGGTAATACTAACTCTTCTATCTATTTAGCTTCTACAAGAGTGGATACAACACCGTGGAATCATAGGCTTGGAAACATGAGTGAGAAGGGGATGTAGATACTTCACAAAATAAAAAAAATTCTAGATATTAAACAAATTGATTTGGATTTCTATGAGCACTGTGTTTATGGAAACTATAAGAGAGTCAGATTTCTTAGAGTTGGAAAGGTAAAGAAGAATGAAAAGTTATATCTTTTGCATACAGATGTATGGGGACTGTCTCATGTATCATCTCTTGGTCTCTCTTGTTATTATGTTACTTTTATTGATGATGCAACTAGAAAAAATTGGGTTTATTACATTCGACAAAAAACTGATGTTTTTGATACTTTTAAGAAATGGAAAGATTTGGTTGAGAATGAGATACAAAAAAATTGAAGTGTCTCATATCAAACAATGGATGTGAATGCTGCAGCAAGGTGTTTGATGATTATTCTTCATACCATGGGATTCGTAGGGAGAAGAAAGTTCCAGGAACACCACAAGAAAATGGTGTGTCATAAAGGATGAACAAGACCATCATGGAGTATGCAAGGAGTATGAGATTGCATGCAGGGTTGCCCTTGTAGTTTTGGGAAGATGTTGTAGATACTATTATTTACTTGATAAACAGAGGACCTTCAATTTCTTTGTATGGTAGCATTCTAGAGGAGGCATGCACAGGTAAAAATGTAAACTATTCATTTCTGAAGACTTTCGATTGTGAAGCATTTGTCCATATTGATAAAGAAAATAGAACAAAGATTGAAGCAAAATCCAAGAAGTGTACCTTTATTGGATATGGTGTTAATGATTTTGGTTATCGCTTATGGGATTATGAAAATCACAAAATAATTAGGAGTAGAGATTTCATATTCAATGAGAAGGTCATGTATAAAGATCAATTGTAGAGAAGGAAACAAGAAGAAGAAAAACCAGAATACATAGTGCTTGATGAGATCACTGAAAAAGAAATTCCAAAGGTACCAGAAAATCAAAATGTACAACAATAGGAGAAACAAGTACCTCAAACTCCTGCAAGTGTTGTTATAAGATCTACCAGGTTAAGTAGACCCATTGAACAATACTCTCCTTCATTATATTATTTATTGTCCAAAGACAACATCGCTCCTTTTTATATCACCCTAAACGTATACGACCAGTTGCTGCATAATTGTATGTTAGACTCCGGAGCTTCCCATAATGTTATGCCCAAAATTATAATGGAGACGTTGGGTCTCCAGATCACAAGACCTTATGGAAATCTGTACTCTTTTGATTTGAGGAAGGTTAAATGCATGGGGATGATAAAGGATCTGGTAGTCACCCTGGCGCAAGTCCCTGTTAAGAGTATCCTGATGGATGTGGTTATCGCAGATATTCCCCCTAAGTATGGCATGTTGTTATCTAGGTCACGGGGAGCCAAGTTGGGGGGTTCTCTTCAGTTAGACATGACTTATGCTACAATCCCTGTGTTCGGCGGTCAGTTCACTCGGTTATATAGAGAAACAAGATTAGCATATACGGTCAGTGACCCTCAAAATCCGCACAACTTCCCTATTTACATTGCAGACCAAGATCTAGGAAATTGCATATTGTCTTTTGATGATGGTCTGTATGGTTTCCTGGAGGAAATCGATACAAAGCAAGAAGAGTCAAACCCCATGATAGAAGAGCTCTATAATACTGGTGTCTGGAAAATTTATTTTGACGGTGCTTCATTTTCTGAAGGGGCAGGTGCTGGAGTACTTTTGGTGGCACCTGAAGGTAAGTTCATTGTTCCTTTCTCCTATCATTTGCAGTGGGACATAGATTACACTAATAATGTATGCGAGTATGAAGCATTGATCTTAAGATTAGAGGCTGCCAAAAAGATAAATATAAAAAACTTGGAGGTATATGGTGACGCAGAATTGATAGTAAAACAAGTAAACCGACAGTACCTAGCCAGGCATCCCAGACTAAGAGCGTATAGAAATTGTGCTTGGGATCTCATGGAAAACTTTTTCTCATCCGTAAATATCCATTTTATCCCTCGCACAGAGAATCTGCATGCTGATGCATTGGCAAAGGCAACTTCAACCTTCTCTCCTCCCACGACCTTCAAACTGAAGTATCACATTGAAATCAGATACAAACCCTCCATACCAGATAATATCCGACACTGAAAAGTCTTTGAAGATGACGAACAAATTAAGAAATTCCTTACAGCAGCAGATGAATTCTCTGAAAATCATGCTGACCAAGAAAATCAAAACGACTCGAGGTGGATCATGCAAGAAGGAGAGGAACCTGAAATCTTCCGAGAAAAAATTGCGGATCATCATATGATGGTCCTTAAAAGAAATCATATCCCCAAAGGATTGATTCCTTTGGAAAGAATTTTTTATCAGAACAATGTACCTATAAAGTACACTTTGCAGCCCCAACCAGAAGAAGTGGAGGACTGTGATTTAGGAACCGAAAAGGAACCCCGGATGGTAAAGGTATCGAAGTTCCTCCCTCCCAAAGTGAAAGATAAGTATAAAGACTTACTCAAACAATATAAAGATGTTTTCGCCTGGTCCTATGATGAATTGAAAACGTATGACACTTCCATTATTGATCACAAAATACCTTTGAAGCCTGGGGTCAAACCGTTTATGCAAAAGCTTAGGAAAATTAACCCCATTCTGTTACCCGTGATAGAAAAGGAAGTTAAAATACTCTTGGACACAAAAATTATCGTACCTTTGAGATACTAGGACTGGGTAGCTAACCTAGTCCCAGTCAGGAAAAAGAATGGGGAAATCAGACTGTGTGTGGATTTCCGAAACTTAAACAAGTCGTCTCTCAAAGATAACTACCCGCTTCCAAAAATGGACCATGTTTTAGAAAAGGTTATTGGAGCTAATCGAATGACTATGATAGATGGTTTCTCTGGTTATAATCAGATCACTATGAATGAACAAGACAAGGAAAAAACTACTTTCACCACGCCCTGGGGTACTTTCATGTATGATAAAATGCCTTTTGGTTTGATGAATGCAGGGGCCACTTTCCAGCAAGCTATGGACATCGTCTTCGTGGGAAAAAAGGATAAGTTCATAGTTATTTACCTTGACGATCTAACGATTTTCTCTAAAACTGACGAAGAACATCTAATGCATCTAAAACAGACTTTCAAAAAGTGCCGCAGGTTTGGCCTATCCCTGAACCCAAAGAAATCACATTTCGCTATGCGAGAAGGTAAGATTCTAGGCCATGTCGTATCTAAGGAAGGAATCAGGATTGATCCTAAGAGGATTGAAGCGATAGATACTATCACTATCCCGAGAAACATAAAAGAAATTCAATCATTCTTAGGAAAGATAAATTTTCTACGAAGGTTCATTCCCAATTTCGCTGAGATTTTCAAATTGATTACAGGAATGATGAAGAAGGGCAGCGGGGTAAATTGGACCACCGAGGCTAGGGCATCGTTCGCGCATATTAAAAAAGTTATAAGCGAGGCACCTGTGTTAGCAAGTCTGGATTATTTGAAAGATTTTCTCATCTTCTCTTTTGCTTCTGAACATACCATCACTGCAGTACTCTTGCAGAAGAATGAAGAGGGATTCAAACATCCGATAGCATTTTTTAGCAAAATCCTCAGAGATGCAGAACTGAAATATGACATAATAGAAAAACAAGCATACACAATGGTAAAAGAATTGAAAGCATTTAGAACCTATGTGCTACATTCAAAAATAATCGCGTATGTGCCTACCAGTTCTATAAAAGACATATTGGTACAGTCGAACAGTGATGGAAAAAGAGGGCGATGGCTCGCTAAAATACAAGAATTTGATCTGGAAGTCAAGACAACTAAATTGATAAAGGGGCAGGGTCTGGCCAAACTCTTGGCTGAGTCGAATCTTAGAGCTCTTGATATTAATTGCCTACAAGAAGAAGATGGAGACACACACCTGCACGAGCCAGACGAACAAACAGATCCAAGTAAGGTCGAGGAAAAGTTCATATCGTCAGGCTGGTATAAAGACATAGTGTTCTACTTGTTAAACCTGAAATGCCCAGATGGAATATCACCAGCCAAATGTAGAACTTTAAAACTCCATGCTGTAAAATATTGCATCGCCGAAAATCAGCTATACTAGAAGGATCCACTCAGGTTCCTGTTAGTCTATTTGGTTGAGTCGAAAACTCCACGGGTTATAGAGGAATTTCATGAAGGAGTCTATGGAGGACACCATGCATGGAGAGCCACAGCCTACAAGATCTTGAGGGCCAGATACTATTGGCCGAAACTATTTTCAGACGTCAATGCCAAGGTGCGCGCGTGCAACCCTTGTCAAATATTCGCTGGTAAACAGAAACTCCCCGCACTGCCACTCATTCCAGTCAAAGCTGAAGCTCCAATTCAACAATGGGGTGTGGACTTCATAGGGGAAATTAATCCTCTTTCCAGTGCTCAGCGTAAGTGGATCTTAACAGCTATGGATTACTTTACTAAGTGGGTACAAGCCATTCCAACCAAAAGGGCGACAGATTCGGTGGTGATCGATTTCTTGGAAGACAATATCTTGTCAAGATTCGAGTGTCCTCAAAAGATAGTTACCGACAATGCCCAGGCCTTCAAATCTATGGCTATGATCAACTTCTGTCAAAAGTATAATATCATTCTCGGCCATTCCACCGCATATTACCCCCAGGGGAATGGATTGGCCGAATCATCTAACAAGAGCCCGGTGAACATAATCAAGAAAGTACTGGATGAAAATAAAATGTCTTGGCATGTGCACTTGAAATACGCATTATGGGAAAACCGCATCGGCACTAAAAGGTCTATCGGCATTTCACCGTTTCAAATGGTCTATGGGACAGAGGCGGTCCTACCTATAAACCTAGCACTACCAGTGATGAAGTTATGGCAGGATCAAAACGAGGAACCAAATCACGTAACCAGGAGAATTAACCAGTTGATCGAGGTTCAACAACATAGAGTTGAAGTTGATGAAAAAATGCAGAAGTACCAGGATGAGATGAAAGCATTGTTCGATCTCAAGGAAAAAGACAGGGAATTCCTCCCATGTGACTTAGTACTAATATGGGATGCAAGAAAAGAGGAAGCCGCGAAGCATGGTAAATTTCACCACCTCTGGTATGGACCATTCAGGGTCTCAGCTCCGGAAGGGAAGAATTCCTTCCTGTTGGAAAACATCGACGAAGAAGTCCTTAGAGCCCCTGTCAACGGGCGATATCTGAAACATTACATGACATAACAGTCGCCATTTTCTAAAAAAAAAATAAATAAATAAAAAAAAAAAAAAATTGTGTACATACATGCATTTTTATTTAAAACATTACCCTTTTGGCTATCTATTTTCTTCTGTTCATAATTTTTAGACATATTTCGAATAAAGTTAGTATTTGCTTTTTTACAGGATTCCAGTTGCTTGCAAGGCTATCAGGAAGAGTAATTTGCAAGGCAGTGTCAAAAATAAATTGGCATGAAACAGGTGATACCTAAAAGTAGCTTCATAGTGCACAAAGAAAGTGAAAAGAAAAGGTAAAGGTGAGCTTTCTCAATACACATGTTATGAAAGACTGTTAAAGTAAACCAAGGTAACGTTATTCAAACTACAATATCGGCTAAAATGTTAGATAACAAGATTATTGCTTGGCTTGATAACCTTTGATTTAAAATGATTTGAATGATACACTAAATCTAAAAATAGTTAGTCAAAAATAACTGTCCCCAAAGATATCTACAAGAGTCAGTCTAGAACTGTTTTGACCTTCTATATTTTCAGTCGATGAATCACTACCTGGTATCCTGTCTATGTTCAGGTCTAACTTTTGGCAGGTCACCATCTTCCTGAGTCATTGAGAAGGGATAAAAATTATCATTTTAAACCTCGTGAGTTTCGAAACAGATCTTGATAGGAAAGCAGGTCTTCAAAACTACTTGATCTCCTACTAAGCGAAGGAATGTTTAGAGCAATCCTAACTTTCCTACGTTTTTCAACAGCATCAGAAGAATCAAAGCTTGCTCAAACGGGATGCTCCTTAAAAAATTATTTTCCTTTTCTCCCTAAGAACGAAGGTGTTGTGAGGGTCAAGGGAAGATTGGTACCATGTAATCAAAGTAAGTTGGCAGACCTCTGATGCAAAATATTACACAGATATCGACCCTTATACAAACTGATTGCCCCCATCTTCGCGCTCAAAAAAATAAATTATAAGACAGGTGGTGAAAGGAAATTCAGAAATGATTGCCCCCACCTAGTCCAAGAAGATGATGAAAGGAAATTCATAAATGATTGCCCTCGTCTCATCATTTAAATGCATAAATATTTTCTAAAGTGGTGAAAGGAAATTTAGTAAAAGGGGCCAGATAACTTCACCGGGGTACTGAACAGGCTCGCTGGTAGTGAAGCAATGTCTGAGATATCTGTAAGGCTGTTATACATGAATATCACTCTACTCTGGTAACCAATGCTTTCTAAAACCCGATCCACATCCTAAATTTAGACGGGACTTCCCAATTGAAAAATATATAATCTCATTCTTTTGATGCAAGCCGAGAGCCACAAGATCTGTTGGGTCTCCTAGGGTTGTTTCGACTGTCTTACAACATACCTAAAGTTAGTAGTGGGAAAGGGAAAATTGTGAAAGGGACTACAGGTGTGTTTGAAAAGAGTATCCGATTTTGAAAAACTTCTCGAAGTGAAGAGTGGAGTCTTTTCCCCCCTTCGATCCTTTTTTCTTTGGAGTTTTTCCGCATGATTGAGATTTTGACTCCATTTACCCAATATTGGCATGTGGTCTACTATTCTTCCTGCCTCACAGGAAGGCGTGATCCCTAGTTGGAGCCTATGTTGGAGCCGCCCTTGTTTTTTAACCCATCAAAATTTTCATTTTTGACACTTGAAATCTAAAGATGGTCTTATTTTCCCCCCGAGATTTTGAAAACTCTGCAACCTTGTCACGTAAGCAGCGATGATTTTCTACTCTTGAAACAAGTCTAATTTCGTAAGAATGTTCGCTCTTTTTATTCAACTTCGGGATCTCGCAAGTCGGATACTATAATCCATCAGTTCACACGTCCTGAGTCACGAAAGGGCGAAGTCATTTTAAATTTTTACTCAAGGCAGTAACTAGGGTAAAACCTCGTAACTCATGATTAAACATTGTCGGGGTTTCACGCCTCGGCGTTTGCCAAGTCTGAATTTTTATTTTTACAGCCCCGATAGCCGAGGACGCGAAGTCCTTTCTGGATAACCCATGTCAAGGATCAAAGGAAAAAGCTAACTATGGTAAATGTCGTTCTCGGCATTTTGCCACTCGGCACTAATTTTTTCAAAAATCACAGCGTCTAAACCCCGACTCACGAAGGCACGATGTAATTATAACATGATTAATTAATCACTTAATCCAAGATTTTCTTCTCCTTAATTGAGTCTTGATTATCGCCATCTCGCAGTTTCGCGACTTGGCATACTAATCTCCCAAAAACTTGTCTTCAAATTTTCGAGTTGCGATATGGTGAATAAAATGATTATAAAATTAATTATGCCCCAAATCGCGATTACCGTTAATTAAGCCAAAGTCAGTCCTCATGGTCTCGCGAGTTGGAGAATCAAAGTGTTAAAAGGAAATCCACGATGTAACGAACAACGAGAAATTGATTAACGTTGGTAAGATTTGATTAATTAAGCTAAAGCAAGATATATCCCGTGCCTCGAGGCTTGTGCATTTCCCGAGGTAGCCATCTCTCTTCATACTTCAACTGACTGTCAAACCGCCAGAAATTTATGACATTTATGGAGAAATAGGGTAAATCTACACATGTAAGATCATATTTTACGCAATAAATTTATTTCTAGTTACGATTTGACAGGCTTATTTTGAAAAGTACCGAGTTTTCAAATATATACAAGAGTTTCATTTCATTATAACGAACGCATTTTCATAAGCACGCAGAGCTCATCAATTCTGAGTAAACTAATTTCTACATGTATACGTAGTTCTATCGCAGAAGAGAGAAAACGCAAGCTTCGGCTATGGCTCCACGGAAAGCAGCAAAGGTGAATGTCGAGGTCGCAGGACAAGGCTCAGACAATGTCTCTGACACTTCGCCCCGAAGTGTCGACTCGGTCCCCGACTGGTCATTTGTTTCAGGCATTTTGCAATTGGAATTGGTGGATTATTCAGACGACTCAGATGACAATGAAAAGGATGATCTAAACACCAAATACAAGATAGTTGTCCAATTAGGAATGCACAGGGTAGCAGCCAGACCACGATTTCTCCCATATTATGACATGACTCGATGGGCATTGGATCACGTGGACATACCCACCAGGACTATAATGAACGGGTAGCAAGTCACTGTTGGGACTTTTAGGCCCGAGCATCTACAAACTATGTATAAGCTACCCGCGATGTCTGAATATACATATGGCGCTGAGTTCCTAGAGGAATTCAAGGAGAAGGAGTGCATCCAGTATGACAAAACCATGCCCGGTCTGATAAAGGATTGGGTTTCATGCACCGCAAAATTCAGAGCAAATGACCAGGGCGTTTATTCAATTGCTTCGTTGGAGCCACAGTATAAATATGTGGCCATGTTGACATGTCGGCTATTTGGGAGAGAGGACACATCACATTTTTTCATTTCGTGGGTGCCTCTTATGTTTCGGGTCACAGAAGTTTGATCTTTTAACTGGGCAAAGATACTCTTGGATAGTTTTGCCAACCGGGTCACAGAGTATCGAGAGCAGAAGCAAAATGGGAAACCATCCTCATTCTTCATGTCTGCATATATTATGGATGCGATATGTTCCATGACACCATTTTCATTGATGAGCTGGGCTTGGACTCCGGCCGAAGACAGACCTATACATGTATATCACGAAAAGCTATGGGAAAATAAAGCGAAAAATTTCACATATGAAATTTTTAACTGGGTGATGGTGCCCCTGCATATCACCATTTTTGGTCACCCAGCACCTCATATCGCAGATAGCATTGCAGAAAATCTGAGTGGCATAGCGGACTGGTACGTGGAGGCAGAGTTCTCGTACTTCAGAGTGTTCGGGGCTGTTGTTCCTCTGCTTGCGCTACCATTGTTCTTTCCCAACTAGCTGGCTTGTCGCGAGGTCACCCGGCAGACACTAATTAGCGGGGTGAGTAAAGAACTCAAAGGATACTCAAAGAAGGTGTGGTCGTTATTTCCCATTCGGTTGAATTCTTATTCTTTATTGGATTTCGAGCATGCCAAGCCAAGGCCGTAGCCCTGGAAGACCTGAAGTTGGTCTCCATCGTGTATAAGAAACATGATCCATAGAAGGTTGTGAGCAACCATTTAGCTAATTGTGGGCTCAAGATGTTTGAGCATGAGAATTCTCCTCAGGATGACATTTTCTGAGGGATGAGGTCTTATGAATAAGTTCTAGCTCGGATCCGATCCTTGGCTCCCGAAGACACGGCTGTTGTATTAAAATTCCAGGAGCATAGATGAAGCTGCCTCCCCACTGTGTTACGAGGCGAGAGTCTGGGTGTTTCTAAGACGAAACAGATGAATATTGAAGGTCCCAATGATGCAAATCCTGACTCGGGAAAATGCCAGGACGAGGGGAAACAAACAAAGAATCTTGAATTAGAGGCACAGACTCTGGACCCGCCAAAGAAACAGAATCCAGAGATCGAGATAAAGATCCCTGAACCGCTAAAGAAGCAGGACCCGGTCAACACCCCAGGAAAATCAGTGAAACAAATCAGGGAACCCATCACTTCTGTCACCCCCTTGCAGTCGACACAAGGAAATATCAAAGAAGGATGGATATTCAATGAGGAACTGAGGCCCATAAGAGTAGAGGAACTTCCCCCAAATGAGTTTTTCTTTGATAAAAAGAGAAAAGCGGTAGTAAAGAGGGAATTCTACCAGGAGGGAGAGTCGACCGCTAAGAAATACAAAGTTATGACCGAAAGAAAGAATAAAAAGAATGAGTAATTCGCTATTGAGATCGCAGGGACGCTAGGAGCGTATGCATCGGCGAATCAATTTTCGGTCGGACTTTTAAAGAACCAACTCAAAAGGAAAAATCGCCTGATCAGGACTCTTGAGGCTAGATTGGCCTTGGCCATAGAAAATGCTAAAGGCCAGGTGAGTGTGGAGATAGAGCTGGCCCGACTGGGTGATAAAAATGAAATAGAGGTGCTCAAAACCAAGCTCGAGAAAGCACATCTAGTGGTCCGAGATGGTCGGATACAGGCGGGCCAACAGAGGACTATGATTGAAAAGCTGCAGGCTCGGGTAGAGATCACTGAAAGAAGGATGATCGACGTGGAGATGTTCAAATCCCAGGCCATTGGAATTCAGAGCAGAATCTCTTCGGCTTAGCAGAGTTTGCTCGCCAGGATAGGAGAGATCTAGGAAAATTGTCTGTTGGTAAATTAGGTTTCCGAGAACCTGACTGCTAGAGAAAGGGATGAAGAAGTGGCTCGGGTCACTCTCTAGGAGGCAGTGTTAGCTAGGAATAACAGAGTTTCAGAAGGTGCTCCCAGGCTTGCCATCCCAGAACAAACCAAAGGTAATATTCTGTTGAAGGATTGAGAGCACAACATTGCCCTGGGCAAGGAGCAAGCTCAAAAGGTAATCAATTCTTTGGAAGAAGATTTTAATTCCATAGACAGCGAGCTCTTGGGTATGGATAGTGGAGGCGATGCAGAAGCATTGATGCAAATGAATGTGGAATAGATCTCACTTGATCTGAAATAGAAAGATGAGAGAGACTCGACTGATATCTCTCAGATAGATATGGTAGACATGGCCCAAGTTGATAAGCACATGATCAAACCCAGCGTGCATCTAAGTTCCCTCGACATCATCGATGCACAAATGGAGGACAAGCTACAACAGTTAGCTCGAGAATGTTACTTCGTCGAGGCCAGCTGTCAAGCAGAGCCTTCATGGCTCGTATCTCAGCTTGTGGAAAAATGTATCGCCTGCACCGAGTACGCGCGAAGATGATCACCTGGCACTAAGTGAAGACAGAGTATAGGAAATGGAGCGATTGCTCTCTCTTCTGTCATAACTGAAATTTTGCGACTATTGAGATTCTACCTGCTTTGTAAAAATTGTATAAATATACCCCAGAGAGAAATAAACAAGGCTGGACCTTTTTGAGTTATTTGTAATAGAGTTTTTACATTGAGAGTTAATATAAGCAGATCTGGAGATTCTCAATTCTGTCACTTCTGTATTATAAGTTTGCTTCCTTGTATCTCATTTTTTACATTGCAATTCATATTCATAATTGATGTGCTTCATTATAATTTAGTACGACCACTACTATAGCGAATGAATTTGGGTTTTTTGTAATTTCTTATTGCCCTTCCTCTGCACCAGCTATCAGTTGTGTAAGACCAATCTGCATTTTCAGAATTCTACATATATTCTTTGTTACATTGGTTATTTTCTTACATATTTTCCTCTCCTGTTTATGTTGTGAGATTTTCCCTTGGTAGGAACCTTACACTGTGAACGGCTCAATGTTTTTATCCCATCTCACCCCTTTTATTAAAATATGATACAGTTATGGGAACGAGCCTTAGATTTTCATGCGTATTTTATTTCTGCAATAGTAAGTTCTCTTTTATAAGACCAAACTGAGACAACACTTAACCTTTCTTACAATTTTTCATACCTTTACTGTTCCCCCATGAAAGTTCCTGTACCAACTCAACCTAATGTTGAACCCGGACTAGCGAATCAAATGCACATTACCCTGAATCTCTTCGACTTCATTCTTAAAACGGCAACTGATCGGGCTGAGCTTGAACAATCATGGACAGCCATTGAACGAGACATAACTACCCAGGAACAGTTCGAAGCCAGACAACGCCAACGAAGAAATCTCCCTTAGTTTCCTTCTCCGAAGTTTGACATTTCTCCCTTCTCCATATTTTAACCACTTTCGGATTCCTTGACACTGTACTTTTGAGCCTTAAGTACAGAATCAGGAACAACATCTTTTTGGCACCGTTGTCGGGGACCGAAGTTACGAAATCTTTTTCCCTGGGAAAACGACATTTGTTTTTCATTGAAAGTGTTACACTTTGATGGTGGAAAAAGAGTACACACCTTTTAAGGATTTTTATCTTTCACTTGGTGACTCCACGAAGAAATAAACTGACATTCGTTCGAAGGAATACCAGACAAAACCCAGATGGTGAGAAGATTACGCCCGTTACCGATCCCGAAAAAATTCTAAAGGCGAGAGGCTCTTTTAAGCCTACCGCTATTGTTTACCAACTTGAAATACCATCACTGAAGGCCGAGAGTCCTTCAGAACCCTCAAATTTGTTCATTCCTCGCGGTCCTTATCCTTCCTCACCAGACTTTTCTCTTTGCGAAGAAAATAATGATTCCCTTTTCATTTTTCAAAACCCCCTGTATAACTCCCCACAGACAACGATGGAAGCTGCCGGAGGAGGAGGTGGAGGGTTTATAGGAGGAGGAGGATGTTAATGTTTATGCCATTATTATAATTCTTTGCATTTCATAAGATAAGAGCATAATAAGCACAAGATCACTGAGAAATACACATCCACAATAGACA
>JASDQU011377232.1:18428-38519 GCA_032191745.1 Picea mariana
GAAGAAACTAGGGACTTGACCAAAATGAATATGGATGAATTACATTGGTATCTTATAGCATATGAAATGGGAACAGGTACAGAAAGTGACTTGCCAAACAATGAATCAGCCTTTAAATCCATAAAGAATACACAAGACAAGGATAATGACCTTGATGAAGAAATATCAAATTTCGTAAGAAGGTTCCAGAAGGGAAGTGGAAGATACAAAGTTAAGTCTCCTCTCAAATGATTTAACTATGGTAGAATAGGACATGTTGTTGAAAACTGCTACTATAAAAAGATAAGTCTCAATAATAAAAAGAGCTTCTACTCCAAGGGTGATGACATCTCCTCAAATGAGAGTGTTGAAGAAGATAATGATGCAGGAGAAGTCCTCTTCATAACCCAAGAAACCCAAGATAATGATCACAAGAGTTCTAAAGAAGAAGAAATCATTTCTAGAGAATATGAGATGAAGAAACCAACCTTGATTCCTTTTGGGGATACAAAGATAATGCAGAGAGTGAACAAGAAGATGAGAATCTTGAAAAGTTGAAACATGTTGAAACTAAAAATAGCAAGCTTAGAAACACAAACATAATACTAAAAGTTGAATTGAGTAGTTGTTGATAAGAGAATTACAAGCTTAAAAATACCATTGATATATTGAAGGAACAATGAGAAGATTATGAGAAATTGAAAGCAGAATTGGATTACACAAAAGGGGAGCTACTATTAACAATAGAAAAGTTGATTTTTTTTTAAAAAGCACTGAAAAATTAGATGAGATCCTTAGCAGTCAAAGATATCCAGATGACAAGACATGACTAGGATACAATGACACTTTGAACAAAACAAAACAAGAGAAGGAAGATGAAAATGATGAAACCAATACTCCAGATCAAGTTGAATAACAAGATAGAAGACTAGAATTCAGAAGGAATGAGATCAAGAAGATCCGCTCCCATCGGGTATGAAAGCAATCATTATGAAGGAAACTACAAAAGAATAAATCATGAACCCAGATGGACTACACCATAAAGAAGATCACTTACTCCCAGGTATCAAAATTTATTTCTTGGACATTGTTATACTTGTGGAAAATTTGGACACAAGGCAATCAATTGTAGAATCAATGAAAGGAATAACTACGCAAGCTACATGAATGGTGAAAATAATAGATATGGAAATTTTCATAGACCTGTCAACAAACATTCTAATCCATTTGACCCATTAATGGATCAGAATATTGTATGTTACAAGTGCAATAATCTTGGTCACAAAGCACGAGATTGCAGAGAGATGAAGGAAGATAATCGTATGTCAAATGTCCCTATACCAACTACAACATGGAAAAGGAAAGAAATTCCACACAATGAAAATTGTTGAATAGCATTGGTCGCTAAAGAATGAAAAAAATAAGATGAATGGTTCATAGGCAGTGGGTGTTCATCTCATATGACCAGATATCAAAGCAAATTTGTTAGTTTGAAGAAAAAGGGTGGAAATGTTGCATTTGGAGATGACTCATCTACCAAAATACTTGGAAAAGGAACTATAAATCTTGGAAGTGAAAATGTAAAATATGGAAAAGTCATATTGGTTGAATATTTGAAGCATAATCTCCTCAGTGTCAGAAAAATATGTGATCAAGGATACACTCTTATGTTTGACTCCCGAAAATGTAAAATCATAGAAAATAACTCAGGAAGATTGGTTACAACTATAACAAGAAGACCTAACAACATATACATCCTAGACATGAATAAGAGAGAGAAGATAGAAGCCACACAAAAGGATTCAAAGGAAGAAAAAGTCTCAAAGACCAAAAATAAGGATGAAGTATTATTGAGTGCCACATGTTCAAGGGGAGCAGCCCCAAAGAAGAAGGTCACCTTATGCCATTTAAATCAGGGGGAGAAACCCCACCCTTTTCCATTGATGTCAAAGGGGGAGAGAAATTGGGATCATGATGACAGGGGAACATGAGTGTTTCCATCAATGACAAAGGGGGAGATTGTTGGAAGATTGGTTGTTGTCATTGATGTCAACCCTAGCCATTAGATTTTGGACCCTATAGTTGATCGAAATAGATAGACATGAAGGAAATTACATATGCAGATAAAACACCCATGGATGGATATTATAAGTCATTCCACTTCCGGTGGTATGTGGCACGTCACGTGGATCCTCACAATTGAAGAGAAATGAATGTTTGAAGATGAAAATGTGAATTGAAGCAAAAACTACAAGTCATCCCTAATGTTAAAAGGAAGTGACATAAAGGGTATAAATACATATAAATATATATTCATTTTATACACACAAGTTTTTTAATTAACAAAGAGATATAAGTCGAATTTCATAGGAAATCTTAGGTAAAGAAGGATGGATTTCAAGGGAGGATGAAGTCTCTTGGTGGTGTGCTCTAAGGTATGTTATTTACAGGTCATCTTACCATTTTTTCTATAAAACAATTTATGGAAAGAATCATATGGTGAAATTGGTATGGTATTGAGAAGACATATCTAGGTAGATGTGGTAAAAATTTCAGATCTTTATCAACTATAATTTTGGAGATACACTCTGTGGAAGATAGGGTTTTTGACTAGTCCTGAAGCTAGTCATAAACATGTGTTTCGGGTAAAATAGTCATAACTTATTCATAGAGAATCCAAATGAAGTGATACCAATTGCATTGGAAATAGTACGGGTTTTGTTTTACTGTGTATGAATTTCAAAACTTGATGTTAAATATTGAGTGCGGGGCATTATGTACAAGTTCACTCTCTTGAATAAACTAAAATTGAATAGGGTCTCCCATTTTCTTTATAACTCATTTTTTGGGAGGATTCAAGGAGTGAAACTTGAGGAGTTTCAGAGAATACATTGAGTAATATTATTTACAAAATCAGAGTATTCTGAGAAGTGAAGAATTGCAGAAGTTGAGGAAGTCTCAGGAAGCATTATCAAGTTTTATGTGATGTTTGGTTGATGGTGATAATTTAATGTAAATTTTTATTATCTCTCATATATTCTTGGGTGGAAGAAAGGGGCAAGGATGGAGAGGTAAACCCTCTATTGATATTGTAGGATTGTATCTTCCTTTTGGATGTTTATCCCTCCCTTTATATTTGGAAGTTGTAGCTACCTGCAGAAGTCATTACTTCCCTTGAACAATAACTATTGGTTATTTCTCATATATTGTGCATGGTGTATTGTGGTTTATTGGTGTAACTCTTATACTATTGTTCATTACTCATTGGATATAATTGAATATATAATTTGGTTGAATTATAAGTTGAAATTTTTTCCAAATTGTACTTGATACTGATTCACCCCCCTCTCTAGCTTATTTAAGATTGTTAGAATAAGTTGGTCCACTTGTTTAGATTTATCAATACCACAAGGTTACAAGATAAATATGAAATATTTAAAGTTGGTAAGGGAATCCTGCAAATTATCAAAACTTTTAGGATCAAAGGTATTCAACTCTAGCTCAAGCATATGACCTCTCATCGCATCCCGTTTGCCAAAGAGACTTTCCAAGGTGGTCCAGATCGCGTTTGGAGTCTTTCATGCAGCAACATGAAATAACAAATTAGTTGAATTTTTTTTGAGAAGAATTATTGTGACCTCATCCTTCAGGTTCTCTCATTTGGTCTTCTCAATTGTTGATGTAGGTTATGTTTCTCTCTCCATCATCAAATTGTACAATCCTCTCCTTCTAAGTTGGAATTTAGCCTTGGGATTCCAATAAAAATAATTGTATGGTGCGAGGATTACCACCAAGTTTGACTATATAATAGGTGTCATATCCATCTCTCCCAATGTGTCTGAGAACCCCTAAAATTTACCCTCAATCTGCAAGTGAAAAACTAAGAAATCACTGCAGAAAGGGCACATCAAATGGAAAATTTGTATAAGTTTCAGGAGGTGATCTTCCGGATTTTTTCTAAGAAAACGGTGAGGAATTTTGCCAAATATTTGAAAACCCACTTGCATAATGGGTCAATTTACTTCTCTTGCAGGTCATTTCCTTAGAAAGTTAACATTTTGGAAGAATTCACTGCAAAAATGATCACTTTAAATGGAAAATTTGTATCAATTTCAGGAGGCGATCTTTTGAATTCCTTTCTAAGAAAATGGTGAGGAATTTCACCAAATGGTTGAAAATCCACTTGCAGAATGGGTCGATTTACTTCTCACTCAAGTTGTTTCCTTAGAAAGTTATTATTTTTGGAGAAATACCTCTGTATTTTACATGAATTTTTCTCGGTGAAAAGAACTATTCTCATTGAGACTAGGTACTACCAAAGGATCAAATAATTCTAAGGATTCTCGTACCTGATTCGAAATCATATTTAATGTGGAAACCTATGGGGTGGGAGGAGAAGGCAAAGGAAAAACCCCCATGAGCGAGGAATCCTTAAGAAAACCTACTCCTACACTCTCAAAACTATTATGTCCTAGAAAAGGGACATTGTTCGCTACAACATTGTGGAGATTTGGAGTTGTATAGTCAAGTTGTTCAACAATGATAATTTGTCCTTGATGGGGAAATTGTAATATATGAAACACCGAAGATGTGACAACAGTCATCGCATAGAAAAAACTATGAACAAGTAACAAATTGTAATCCAGGGGTGCGTCAACTACTTTGATATCGACCGAAACAGTCTTACCCTTCAATGTCACATCGAAATATTGCAAGATTCCTTGAGGTTGGAAACCATGTCCATCAAATGATTTCAAGTTGGTAGGAGACTGAATAAGTTTAGGAGAACCAAGGGCTCTCCAACAAGCCAAAGACATGAAATAGGGGGAGGCTCCCTCATCCAAAATAGTGCCATGGATGTTCGTTTCACCAACCAAAATTTGAATTTGGAATGCTAAGTGGTGGGAGAGCCTCTCCTTAAAATAATCTAGATTAAACGTAATCAGGTTCGACTCCTCCAGATCCATAGCTCCAATGGCTAACAACAGGGTTCTACGTTGACTTGGAAATTTCTGTAGAACTTTGAGGGTTGACACAGCACAAGGCACTTGCGCCAAATATTCAAGAATGTTGTGTTAGCCCCAGAAGTCACCTCTGGATTGAGGCAGAGGTAAGCCTGATACCCATCAGTTTGTATGTCACAATGAATAAGTTAAAGGTGGTCTAATGGACGCAGACTCAGGATGGTATCGTTCTAACTCAAAAAACTAGGTTGGAAAGCAAAATTAGGTGAGGTCTTGGTCTAACTTCAGTCAATAAGTTTGGGAGTAGGGGGGAGAACTTGAGGAGAATGAAGAAGTCTGCTATGGACATTCAGTCTTCCAGTAGCTTAAAGAGGAAAAGCTTCAAATACAAGATCCTCTCGAATTCACGACTTCGGGAAATTGAAAACGCTATAACAATACTACAATCAAACATACATTACAATATAGTCACAACAACCCAGCATGATCATCCATACCTGAGCTCTCAGTATCATAGGGAAAGGAGAAGAAGAGAAACTGATTAAAACTGGTTGCAATGTCACTGTGATCAAACCTACATCACAAAAACATAACCACCCTCGACTAGATCATCCATGCTCGAGTGTTCTAACATAGATGTTATAGAGAGATGAAAGGAAACTGACTTACATTAAACAAGAAGTCTCAAATGATATACATAACCAGAGAACCAGAGTGTTCATTAAAACTATACAAATCGGGAGCTTAGCTCAACCATCAACCTTAACAAAATATCAAAAATGGGTATTTATACTCAAAAGGACTTGCTCCCTTCAGAAGCACACTCTAGTCATTGCATTCAAGGTTTGTCATCTGCATCTTCTTCTGTCAGATTGCACTTGCATTCTTCTGTCAGACGCAAGATCAGATCGGTATGGGCTTCACAAGAAAATCCATGATAGGGAACTTTCGGCTGACAGTCTACCCTCCACGGCCAGATTTTCCATGCTTTCTATTTATGTGGTGAAATGAGGTTTCAACCACCTTTCATATATTCATTAACTACTTTCATTGGGATCAGGACAAGGCCTGACACCCATGAATGTTTCAGGCAATCTCACAACTCCTTCAAGTCAATTTGGGTGCCTTGAGACAACGTGGATCTCTCTCCATGACCAAATCGAGTGCTTTGTTTATTTTTTCATCTCCCTCTCCTCTGCCCCACATGACCGCGGGCTATGACCTCATGCTTATCCCTCTGAAATCTCGAGATTTCTCATTTCGGGAGTTTTCACTCCCCTTGATTTCAAATATCCCGATGCTTGCTCCCACGAAATGGCCCATTTGGATCAATGGTTGGATTTTCGTTGAATCTGACAGCCATGATCATCTCCTCGAACAACCCCAGTTTCCTGTCGCCCGATCATGATCTTATCCTTCATTTATCCATGCTTCCATATAACCCTGGGCAATGACTGTGAGCCTAATTCCCAGGTGTGTCACGATTTTTCATTTCGCAAACTCATGTTGCGCTCTATGCTCAAACATTTGAGTTGCGAAATCACGATCGTTCGAAAACTACGCCACGTTCCCCTCTAGAATGAATTACCCCTATCATTTCACGACTTCACATTCCACGAGTCCCCATGACTCGATCCTTTGACTACTCCATCTCATGATTCAGTGAAATGTTGATCCTGCACCACGTGTTCTTCCCAGGATTGACGACTAGGATGACATCGCGATTTCACAACTCTACCTGGTGCTATTATTCATGCAATTATATGACTTTGATCACCTGATGACTGTCGACCCGCTCCACCTGATGGATCTCCATTGTTGAACACTGATCTTTCTCACTCGCTTGATTTGAATCCATATTTGGCTGCTCTAAGTGTTGTGCTTGGTGCTCACGGCCGAGGCTTGTGAACAATCACTTGGATGACTAGCTAAAGGCTCAGGAAAGCAAAAGGATCAATGACAGAGGTAAAGTGAGAAGTGCTCGACTTTAGGGAAAACAAAAAGGATTAGGGCTGATATTTCTCAGGCAAGTTGCTAAGGAGAAACAAACATATCAAATAGGTGAAGATAAACAAATGAAAAATACAATACAAGAGGTAAACTTTTGATCAAGTCTACAAGAGGAGGAAAAATAGGCAAAAATCACAGACCTAGGTAGAAACTACAGACTCACAAGACCCTCACAAGTTTATGTGCAAACATTGGCTCCATAGGGGATGGCATGCTCCCTGCGAGCTACCAAGAATGCACAACTCTAGTGTCTTTTCTTTGGGTTATGGAGTCTCCTATTAAAAAATAAATAAACATAAAACAAAGATGGTATTTTCAATGGTGGGATGCCTATTGCAGCTCCAAACAAACAACTTTTTTAGGAAGTGCCCAATTACAGGGCCACCAAAAAATTCATCTCCCTCCAAATTCTACAACCTGTAAGTATTATTTGGAAATGCTTCAAAAATTTTGAAGGGGACAATCCACAAGGCTTCAAATTTGGTATGCTTGCCTCTGTCCTGCTTAGGTGCATCCCATTTCAATACTAGATCTCCCAGTAGGAAATCCTCTTTTCTCACCTTCCTTTAAAAAGCTTGCTTGATCTTCTGTTGATGCTCATGTGCTCTGCCTAGGAGCTTATCTCTTGTGTGATTCACTTTGAACAGTTATTGGATTCTTCTAATTATATCATCGAGCTCACCTAGGTGATATTGAAATAATTTCACCACAGGCAAGGCTAGTTGAGAGGGAAAAACTGCTTCAGTTCCATATACAAGTTGGAATGGAGAGACGTCGAGATATCTTTTCATTGTCACTCTATCAACCCACAAAGAAAACTTGAGCTTTGAATCCCATGATTTCTTGTTATCATCTAACAATATTTTAATGATTTTGATGAGGATTTTGTTAGAGGACTCGCCAGTCCATTGCCTTGGGGGTAGTATGGGGTAGATTATATCAACTTGATTCCGAACTTCTCACAGAATTGGATCAATGGTTCAGCCTTGAAATACACTACGTTATCTATGACGATTATTCTCGGACAACCATATCTTGCTATGATATGCTCCAGGAAACTGATGATCACCCTGTGAGAAGCACTCCTTGTGGGAATATCTTCTATCCACTTGGTAAAGTAATATGTGGCAGTCAGGATCCATCTGTGTTGACCATTGGATGCATAATGAATTTCCCCATTGAATTCTAGGCCCCACTGCTGGAAGGCCCCTGAAGCAACCATAGGTTTCAATGGCAGGGACTTTAGCTGCTTCTTTCCGGAGAATCTTTGACATTTAACGCAGGGTCTGACTCTTGTGCAAGCATCGGTGAACATGGTAGGTCAGAAATATCCAGACCTGAGAATTTTGTAAGTCGTCATTCTCTAGAAGTGATGTCCTTCACACAGACTAACGTGAAAGTCAGACATGATATTTTTTTCTTCGTGTGGGTGTAAACATCTCAAAATCACCCCCAGGGGGTCCTTCCAATATAAAATTTGATCAACAAGGCTATATTTAATTGCTTTGAGCTTTAAAGCTCTTTCCTTGTTCTTTTGCATGCCATCGGGAGGCTGGAAATTCTGTAGAAAATATATGACATCCTTGTACCAAGGAAATCTTGCTAATGGGGGGTCTACCTAAGCATTTGTATTAGACAGCTCAGCCTGTTGATTTTTTGAGTAATTATTGACAAAATTTACCCCCAAAGCTTTGCAATTAGACATTCAGCAGCCTAGCCAAAACTTGTCCTTTGATCAATTTGGTGGGCTTGATATCTTGATCAAATTCAAGGATTTGGTTAATCCATTGGCTCCTCCTCCCATCTTTGTCTGGCTGAATGGGAATTTCCTTAATGACAAATGAAGGGACATATGCAACGACTTTTGATTGCAGGACATAGACTTTGAAAGATTTGAGAGATTTAACCAAAGCGTAGGTCTGCTTCTCAATGATGTCGTATTTCACCTCAACATCTCTCAATGCTTGATTGAAAAAGGAAATGGGTTGCTCCAACCCTTCAACATTTTTCTGCAACAGAATAGCCGCTACGGTGTCAAATGAAGCAAATGAAAAAATGCGGAACTCCTTCAAGTAATCAAGACTGATAAGCACAGGTGCTTCATTCAAGGCCTTTTTTATCTGATCAAAGGAATTTCAAGAATCTGTAGTCCATTTGACTTTGTTTTCTTTCCTCAACATGGTTGTTATAAGTTTTACCATCTCAACAAAGTTGGAAACAAACCTCCTCAGAAAATTAATTTTTCCCAAGAAAGACTGGACTTCTTTCCTGGATCTCGAGAGTGACAAAGTTTGCATTGCTTCAACTCTACTGGGGTCAATCTCGACTCCCTCGCCTGATACTATGTGGACCAACAAGTTTCCCTCCTTCATGGAAAACAAAGACTTCTTGGGATTTAAGGAGAGACCAAATTTCTTGCATTTCAGGAAAACCCTTTTTAAATGCTCACAATGCTCTCTATCTGATCTAGAGAAGACTGTAATATCGTCCAGATAGATGACCATAAACTTTTCCTTTTCTCCAATGAAAGTGATATCCATGGCTCTCTGAAAGGTCTCCCCCGCATTCATCAATCCAAAGGGAATTTTGGCATACATGAATGTACCCCAAGGAGTGGTGAAGGTTGTATTTTATCCATCTTTAGGTAAGACAGAGATCTGATTGTAGCTTGAAAAACCATCAATCATGGAAATCATGGATGCGTTAGTTACCCTTTGCAATATGTGTTCCATTTTCGGCAAGGGGTAATTGTTTTTCTTTGAGCTCCTATTTAGGTTCCTGAAATCGACACAAAGTTTGATTTCCCCACTCTTCTTTCTCACCAAGACCAGGTTGGCCACCCACTCTGAATATCTCAAAGGCATGATGATTTGGGCATCCAACAACTTCTTTACCTCTCTCTCCATGATAGGCAGTAGTATAGGATTAATTTGTCTCAATTTATTCCTAAATGGTTTTGCCTCCTCCTTCAATGAAATCTTATGTTCAATGACGTTGGTGTCATATGTTCTGAGGTCTTCATAGGTATAGGAAAATACATCAGTGAATTCTTTTAATAACTCAGCATACTCATCCTTATGCTCCCTTGATAGGCTTCTTGACAGCTTGACAAAATTTAGATTCCCCTCTGTGCCAATATTACACTCAACTACATCGGTATCCTCACTTGAAACCTTACCCTTCATTGTCACATAATTTATGTGAAATAGTATTTCCAAAGGAACTAGTCCCTTTGGGATATGATTGTTGGGCAGCTGAACAATATGATGGTCAACAATTTTATTCAGAAAAACATCAGCATGAGGATCGAATTTGGAGCCGGGATCTTGATCAATATGAAATGTTGAAAAATCATCAACAATTTCCAGGAACATTTTGATCTCAAGATCATCCTCAAACACTTTCCAGTGTTTGAAATTATCAGGCATGGAGGGTCTATTTAGTTCTATGTCGTACCTAATCTTAGGAGGCAGTGGGATTTGGAAATGGCTCGTTGAGATAACCAGAGAATCAACCATGACATTTTCTTCTCTAGGAACAAATGAAATGTTGAAAGCCAAGAAAAAGTTGTCAATTAGATCCCACACTTCATTTCTGTAACTCCTAAGTCAAGGGTGTTTGTTCTGATAAGCATTTCTGATCTGCTGGAAAATCAACTCAACATCTCCAAATATTGATATCTCTTTGATTCCCATATATTTTGCGGCCCTCAAACCCAAAACAAGAGCTTCATATTCTGCCACATTATTGGTAGTTTCAAATTCTAATTTGTATGATAGAGATATGGTTTCTTGACAAGGTGACACAAAAATTACTCCAACACTAACACCTTCTCTAGAAGAGGCTCCATCAAAGAACATTTTCAACACAAAGGTAATTGGAGGATAATATACATAGAGAGTGATGGAATTTTTGATCTCAAGAGGAGGTTCATGGGCATCGGTGAGTTGTAGTAAGTTGGATCCTAGATCAGTATCAAGGGAAAAGATAGGATTATTGGTGGGGTTTTCTTCATCACTGATAATGTAGGCCAATTGAGCTTCTTTGTACAGTCTTCTATGCTCCCCTCTGAACATTGGAATGGTAACATATGTGAGGTCCATCTGCAACATTCCTCCGAGTCTTTTTATCCAAGATATTGACAACATCATTCCGAACTTGGGAGGAACGTCAACCACCACAATATCCATGACCACACTTTTCAAGGGCAACTGAAACAAGGTCACCACCAGATCTTTGATAACCCCAAGACATTGCACTCTCCTCGAATCAAACGAATATAAATCATGATAGGCTTTAGTGATTTCTAATCCGAGTTCTTCCATGACAGTTTTGGGCATGAGATTATTAGATGCCCTAGAGTCCATCAGAAAGTTATGCAACACCTTCTCATGCATGTTCAGTGATGTGTAGAAAGGAGGGGATGAATCATCTCTATATTCTACCATAGGACCTAAGATTACTGCTAGATTTTCATCTTGGAGATTCACTGAGTCTGTGGAATAGCAGGGTGGCTCAGACTGCAAAAGTTTAGAGAGGGACCTTTTGAAGTCTTCATGCTTGACTAGCTCTGAAAGGGGGACAAGGATTTTGATATTTTGAATTTCATGCTCAAAGCTAAGGAGGAAGGGGTCTTCAAAATTTATCTCACCTTTGGGACAGGGTCTTTGGATATTGGAGGGGGATTCTAAGCTTTATTTTCTTTGTTGATGCTTGTTGCGTATTTAGTAGGCTTCTTTGCTCTGGAGGGATGATCAGGGATATCAGACTTCCCTTGTTTTATCTTAGACCGGAGGTTGTATTTGTTGGGACCACTATTTTCCTTCTCCCCCTTACTCAACTCATTTATTTGGTTATCTATGAGGGATTCCTCGTATGCATATTGAGTTAAATGAGGAAATGGGGAGGTGTATCCAATAAAATGAATTTCAGGGTCAAGATCTTCTTTTTCCCCTTCCTCATCAATAATAAATTATTTTGAAAGGGAGTCTGGATTTTCTAATCATCCCTATCTCCGTTCCTTTGTTCCCTTGGTATAATATGAGGAGCATTGTTATTCGGCTTTCTGAAGTTGCCTCTATTATCAACATTTTGAGGATTTATGTATGTCGGCTTCCCCTCTACTTCTAATTTTTCCATTCTAGTTGAAAGTGATTTTAGTAACTTGGTTACTTCATCCATTTGAGGGGGGGAAACAGAGGAACCGGAGGTAGAGGTTTCAAATCTCTTCCTTGGCATGTCTCTATCAACCTTATTCCTTAATCGGTTAGTGTCCAACATGTGGGATTCCACCTCCAGGGATGCATCTTTCATATTAGACAAGGAAGTAGCTCTTCTCTCTCTTAGCAGGAGGCATAAATCGGGGTCAAAAGCACTAGCATAAGTTATTTTGGCTAAGGATTTTGTAAGATTTATCTCAGCAGGGATTTTATTGTAGATCTTATTGAATATTTTGGAGAAATCAGTGACAGATTCCCCCTCTTTTCTCTTCAGGGACCCAAACTCTGTGATGTAATACATAAAATCATTTTTATCCCCCAACCACCTTAAGAATACATCATCTAAAGCCTCAATCCCAACAATGGATTCAAGAGTCAAACCTCTAAACCATTTCCTAACCTCACCATCAAGGCTCTGGACAAAGAATCTCGTCCAAACATCTTCATTAACAATATCCAAATTGTCTACATAACTGTAGAAGGCAACAAGGTTTTCTTCGACAGTTATGTCTTCCTCTCCTATGAATTTGGGCATACACTTTAGGTAATCCCCAATAGAGAGAGCATTCATTGGCCAAGGTAGGAGTAGAGGGGAATATCTTGTAGCCACTATGGCATCCATTCTGTTTCTAGGAGGATTGGCACCTGCCATAGGGATGATAGGCGAAGGAGAACTAGGAGGGGGAGGGGTTCGAACATGGGAGACTAGAACTAGGATTCCAGGAGGAAAGGGAAACAACAGAGGATTTGAATAAAAGGCTACAGGGCTCGAAGGAAAAGAGGTTTTCCTTTCTACAAAATTAGTAACTCTAACAGGAGGAGGAGTAATAAAATCTGGAGTGAGAAAATCTTCTGAGGTCCTGGGTCTAGACCAAGGTACAACTTCAAGGGAGAGAGGAGTGACAAGGATTTCTCCCTCCAATATCATACTAGGAGGGGAAAACTCAACAGGAACACTCCCAAAATTTAAAATTCGGGAAACTCCAATGGATGGTATGATAGGAAAATGAGAAGAAAATATTGGAGTTTCTACAGGAGGATAACAAAAATTGTCAAAAATACCTGGTTTAGTACTCGAAGCACCTTCTCAGAGGGCCTTTCCTTTTCTGACAATTTTTTCTGGGTCAGCTTTAGGTGTTGCTAAAGGCAGTTGTGGAGTAGACCTCGTGTATCTGCCTCTAGAAGCCACGATTGAAACAATGGAGTCACCACAGTGGAGTCACCAGGTGCACAGTTGCAATATTTGATGTACTAAGTTCTGATGCACCTTCAGAACTAGTAAGATTTTTCATTCAATCCCAGGGAAAATCTTCAATTTCATCCACAACAGTGGCGCCATAAATATTAGCACTAGAAGTCACCTCTAGATTGAGACAGAGGTAAGCCTAATACTCATCAGTTTGTATGTCACAATGAATAAATTTAAAGTCGGTTTAATGGACACAGACTCAAGATAATATAATTCTAACCCAAAAAACTGGGTTGGAAAGCAAAAGAAGGTGAGGTCTTGGTCTAACTTCAGTCAATAAGTTTGGTATAGTGGTGAGTAGGGGGGAAAACTTGAGGAGAATGAAGAAGTTTGCTATGGACATCCGGTCTTCCAACAACCTAAGGAGGAAAAGCCTCAAATACAAGATCCTCTTGAATTCACAACTTCAGGAAACTGAAAACACTATAACGGTACTACAATCAAACATACATTACAATATAGTCACAACAACCCAGCTGGATCATCCATACCCAAGCTCTCAGTATCAGAGGGAAAGGAGAACATGAGAAATTGATTAAAACTGGTTACAATGTCACTGTGATCAAACCTACATCACAAAAACATAACCACCCTCGAATGGATCATCCATGTCTGAGCATTCTAACACAATTGTTATAGAGAGATGAAAGGAAACTGACTTACATTAAACAAGAAGTCTCAAATGCATATACATAACCAGAGCACCAGTGTGTTCATTAAAACTTAACAAATCAGGATCTTAGTTCAACCATCGACCTTAACAAAATATCAAAACTGGGTATTTATACTCAAAACAACTTGCTCCCTTCAAAAGCACACTCTAGTCATTGCATTCATGGCTTTCTTTATGCATCTTCTTTTGTCAGGCTGCACATGCATTCTTATGTCAAACGAAATATCAGATCGATATGGGCTTCACAAGAAAATCCATGACAAGGAACTTTCGGTTGATAGTCTTCCCTCCATGACCATATTTTCCATTCTTTCTATTTATGTGGAGAAACGAGGTTTCAACCACCTTCCCTATCTTCATTAACTACTTTCATTAGAATCAGGATGAGGCCTGGAACCCATGAATGTTTCAGGCGAGCTCACGACAACTTCAAGTCAATTTGGGTGCCTTGAGGCCACGTGGATCTCTCTCTGTTACCAACTTGGGCACTTTGTTTCTTTGTGCAACTCCCTCTCCTTTGCCCCACATGACCGAAGGCTGTGACCTCATGCTTATCCCTCTGAAATCTTGGGATTTCACATTTCGATAGTTTTCACTCCTCTTGATTTCAAATATCCCGATGCTTGCTCCCGTGAAATGGCCCATTTGGATCAACGATTGGATTTTCCTTGAATATGACGGCCATGATCATCTCCCCGAACAACTCCAGTCTCACGTCACCCGATCAGAATCTTATCCTTCATTTAGCCCTGCTCCCATATAACCTTGGGCAGTAACCATGAGCCTAATTCCCAGGTGCATTGCAATTTCACATTTAATGAACTCGTGTTGTGCTCTATGCTCAGACCTTCAAGTTGTGAAATCGCGATGGTTTGAAACCTGTGCCACGTGCCCCTCTAGAATGAATGACCTCGATCATTTAGTGACTTCGCGTTCTACAAGTCCCCATGACTCGGTCCTTTAACTGCTCCAACCCAGGAGTCAGCAAAATGTTGATCCTACACCACTTGTTCTTCCCAGGATTGATGGCTAGGATGACATCGCGATTTCGCATTTCTGCCTGGCGCTATTATTTGTGAAATTCTATGACTCTGATCACTCAACTACCGTCGACCCACTCCACCTGATGTATCTCCACTGTTGAACACTGATCTTGCTCACTCTCTTGATTTGAATCCATATTTGGCCACTCTAAGTGTTTCACTTGGTTCTCACAACTGAGGCTTGTGAACAATTACTCGGATGACTGGCTAAAGGCTCAAGAAAGAAAAAGGATCAATGACAGAGGTAAAGAGAGAAGTGCTTGACTTTAGGGAAAAAAAAAAGGCTTAGGGCCGATATTTCTTAGGCAATCTGCTAAGGAGAAACAAACACGTCAAACGGGTGAAGATAAACAACCGAAAAATACAAGTCGAGAGGTAAAATTTCGATCGGGTCTGCAAGAGGAGGAAAAACATGAAAAAATCACAGACCTAGGTAGAAACAATAGACTCACAAGACCTGACAAGTTTATGTGCTAAGATGTTGTATTTTTGGGTAGCATGGGAATTTGGATTAAATGTTTCTTTTTGAATTACACTCTTGGACGAGCGCAACACTGCGTCAGAAATTGGATTCTCAATATGAACAGGATTGGAGGATGGAGGAGGAGTGGAAGTGGAGGGATGATCGACAACCTTTCCTTTAGTCTGGTCACATGGAGGAGTGTCATAATTATTTTCTCGATTCGTTACATTAAATGCCTTAAACATGTACACCTCAGAGGCGCTCGATGAAGCATTGCCATGGTGGGAATGACATGCATTGCCCCCTTGCGGAGGGGTAGGATTTTGTGCAACTAGATGTTGTTGTTCAACCGGTTGGGAGGTACCTTTCAAAAATTTAGCGATAGCCTCATGATCAGGGTAGTATTTCATGCAATGGCATTCCTCATGAATCATGTAAGGAAACTTAGCCTTCCTATTCGGTTGAGTATCAACGGTCTTTGGATTATTCTACTCGTTAGAATATTCCTTGGATTAATCCTTGTTTTTCTTCTTACCTTCTAGTTTTTGAGATGAAGTGGATTGGACCGCATTCACCTCAAAGTTTTGATCAGGAGTGGAAGTAGTTGTGGTTTTTTAAACATAACTTGATTCTAGAGTAGGTCTTGAAGAATTGGTCGACATACGAGGAGCGTTAGGGATCAGATCATAAAGTGTGTTGGATTGGGAATACACAAAGTCCAAATACTACGCATGGATCATAGCCTTCTCCTCAGTAACAACATTTCCCATAGCAACATCACAGGCAATGGGAGGAAAGAGCGACTTTGTAAACCAATCCATGAGGAGTTGGTCGAGAATTGGAGCCTTAATCAATCATCTCTGCCATCTCCACTCATGAATGTGATCATATATGTGGGTGGAAGAGGATTTCAAGAATGAGTTCAAAATATCTGTACCGGTCTCATACCATATAGGCAACGAAAATGCGTCAGAAAATCCATGGCAAGATAATTAAAGTCAACAAAGGAGTTACGCGACAACTTGATATATCATTTGGTTGCTGCACATGTAAGTGTTCTCTGAAAATGTCTAATATGGATGGCATCGTCCATCAAAGAGTTGGAAGAACACCATAAATGGAAAGTCATAACATTATTGTTAGGATCTTCCCTAGGTTTTCCTTAGAATTTCAGGATTTCAGACAATAATTTGGCAGGGATGATGGGCAAAAACGGGGCATGCTGAATGGGATCGTTTGTCAAACGTGATAGATCTGGTAGATCTAACATAGCCAATAATGGCAGTTGTCAATTAGCATTCGGGTATTGGTGGTAGCCATATGAAATGGGAACACTGGTAGGACCATAACCAGGTTGAGATGAGATGGAAAAGCTAGATGGTCCTCCCATGTATGGTGGTTGCCCAGGTTATCCTTCCACGTAAGGTGGTTGTCCTTATTGTCCACCCATGTATTATGATAGACCTCCTACATACTGTGATTGACCTAAAGGTCCCCCTATGTATGGTGGTTGAAGGGACTGTTGCATTGGAATCATGGGGTTTACGGATTGATAGGGAAAAGTTCCTTGGGGAGGAATGCCCACCGGATTGGGTTGACCCCACAAAGGGTTAGCAACTCTTGGAAACAATTGTCTAGGATACAACCCAGTGGTAGTAGGGATAGAAGGACTTGCAATAGTTTCTTGCCTCCAAGATTCTTGATGTTGCAACCATGTAGGTTTCCCCCTAGTAAAAAGTTTCCCTGAAACTGAAGGTTTCCCCCCAGTTGAAGGTTGGCCTCCCATTGAATATTGGCTTCCAATGTAGGGTGTACTAATATATGATGTATGAGATGGAGGCTAAGTATATTATGTAACCGTGGTTGTGTGAATGACCTGATTGTCGACCATCTGACTGATGGAACGATCAATTAAAGCACTTGGTGTGTGGATGTGTGGAATTAGTGAAGTGGGAATGTTACCTGACCCATGTGCGAAGGGATATGTATGCGCAAGTGGTTGCGTTGGGGTTACCTGGGTCAACGATGTTTTTGGTAAAGACGAAGTACCAGAAGTATCAACTACATGAGTTATGGATACATATGAATTCCCAAGTCCTTCAAGAAAACAAAAATATAATGGGTTTGCACCAAAAGACTGTGTAGTGGTGGAAATGGGTGGTAATCTATAAGAAGAATAAGCATCAACATATCTCGCAGATGGTGGATCAGTGAGTGGTAGGCCAAGTGGATCAGTGAAAACAGGATTCGTGTAATATGCAAGGATTTCTTCGAAGGTTGTGATCGACTCTTCAATGTGTTGGCCACTTCTAGGAGCTACTCTCGTGGTTTCAGAAGGTTGATCTGTGATCATTCCTTCATAAGAAATATTATGTTGAGGTTCCTAAATGTTAGGTTCCATACCTTGTATACTATGAAATCTCTTATCCTAAGGCCAACTACGAAATTCAAGGAAACACACTAATATGAAAACTAAAAGCAATCAACCAAGCAACAGTAGGCTCAAGGATCTTCTGAAGATGGGATATCAAGCCGCCAATGGAGAAATGAGAATCAGTCACCCCAACCTCCACGTAACAACCCTTCTCGGTGAAAGAAACCCTCATTGATATTATGGTAGATGTGGGAGGTATTTACCTCCACGTGTAAACCTGACGAGAATAGAATACTTCGGGAAGCAAGAAGAAACCCTAATGAGTTGGTTGATAATCCTAGAAGACTTGTCGGCTCAAGAAGATAATTTGTATTAGGTTATTAGCCTCCAAGAGAAGAAGTTGGCTAGAATAATTAATAATATACTGAACAGATAGATACCCAGAATGAGAAGTTGGCCCAGGCAGTTAGCCAGAATTACTATAAATATAGGAGGCCAATATTCATTTTGGCAGGCAGTCTTAGAATTGCAGAGAAACACTTGTGTGCACTGCAGTGCCCAATTTTTTGCGTAGGTTTGAGGAGAGCTGTCAGTGCAACTGTTTCATCTAGCAATTACGTTTTGTCTTGGAATATCTCTTGGCTAGGGTTTGGACTATCTGATCAACTCTTGTTGGTGTGCTATCCTTGGGGAAAGGTGCACTACCCTTTGTTTGGCTATCTATCCTAGGGTTTTCTTCCAGAGTGATTCTCTGTCAAGGTTAAGGTGCTCGAAGGGTGGCTTTGGCCTATGGTTGGGTGAAAATAGAGATATTGTCAATGGTAAAATGAGCACATCCATTATATTCTAACAGGTTATGGGCCCACACCTCCTTAATTCAGTCTAACCACTGGAATAAAACATTATTCGTAAGGATATTGAGCTCGTTGAAGAACTGTCGCTAGGGTTTCTAGCAAGAGTAGTCACCATAGCACTGCCACTAGGGTTGCTAGTAGGTACAGTTGCAGAAACCTTAATCCTCTCGTTGAGGCACCTTAAGTGAAGGGATTGACCTAATTCCTAGACAGATCAGTGTGCCCTAGCCTAGTGCATCTCCTGATACTCACAGCAAGTCAAGATGTCAAGTTTGAGTTTCTGGTCAAATCTAGGGTTGACCAAGTCAAAGAAGCCATGACTTACTCTAAGAAGTCAGATAAAAAGTTAGATATAGCTTCTAACTTCAGAGCGTGGAAGACAAGGATCGACCTCATCCTTGCCAATAATAAAGTGTTGAATATCGTGAAAGGAAAGATTGTGGAACCAGTGTTTGAAGAAGGAAAAGAGAAGGAACGACAGAACGTTGCAGTTATGGAGAAGTTCAAAGATGGTGACATCAATGCTATGAGTATCATAGTGGAATCTATAAAAGACCACTTGATACCCTACATCTCCCATCTTGACTCATCGAAGAAGATGTACGATTCCTAACAAATCTCTTCTCGATCAGAAACATTGGACAAGTTATGAGTCTGAAGAATGAGCTCCGTGACATGAAGATGAATGATGAGGACAACATAACATCATATTTTGTGAGAATATCTCAGTTAAGATATCAACTACAAGCTATTGAAGAGATAATATCAAATAAGGAATCGATAAACATAGTACTCAATGGTCTTCCCAAGACATGGGATGCATTTACCGTAAGCATGAACACAAGAAAGGAGTATCTGGCATTTGAAGAACTTTGGACTTACTGTGCTCAAGAAGAATCAAGTATCAGTGCAAAAGAGAAACCCCAAAAGAAGTACGATGATCAAGCCTTCACAACAAGATTCATGAAATTTAGGAACAAAAGGAAGTTTGGTGCAAAGAGGAAGACAAATCAAGAGAAATATATTTCAGAAATACAATGCTTCAGCTGTCAAAAGTATGGTCACTACAAGAATCATTGTCCTGAGATAAATAAAAGGAAGGAGAAACATGAAGCATCAATTGTCGAAGAAAAAGAACCTACAAAGAAGACTAAGCAGGATGAAAGAGACTTCTTCTTCCAAAGGTAACAATACTCTTTTTATTTCCTGTACATATCTTGTTTGCATCGTCTCTGTACATATCTTGTATATCTATCTCTTGGA
>JASDQU011377234.1:0-14946 GCA_032191745.1 Picea mariana
CCTTGATCTTGACCCAAAAAATAAAGGAATACATAGCATGCAGAAATGCACTTTGAAAAGATGACAGAACCATCCTTCATTTGACAGAAATATTTTGACATTTATGCTACTCATAGAATGAAAATAATTAGCAATGGGGTCATCAAAATCACAAAGAAATACCTCTCCGTGCTGCAGTTCCAACTGAAAAATGAAATGTTGTTGCTCTGTTCCTTCACCGATATCGATGTTGAATACAGACTGCTTGATCTCTGTCTGAGAACAATGCATGGTTAACTACTAATCTAGACCTTTCAACTCATTGTCTTCCTCCTCATATCTGTTGAAATCTCCCTTCATCTGCAAAATTGAAGGTTGAAGGTTGCCCTTAGTATTTACTGCAGATCTGAAACTGTCACCTGCTAAAATGTCAATCTGTTGATTATCTTTTAGGTTTTCAAAGGGAACAATCTTATCTTCATGACAACCTAATTCAGTAGATGCATTTGATACAATGTCAAAAACATCTATACTATGGTTATCATCCTGAAGCTCATTAATATCTTGGTCATAATAAGAGGTGTCCCCTATTGCAACATACTCTTCTGGATCATCCAATTCTTTATTCAACAAGTTAAACTCATGACAACACTCGGGATATAAAAGATCAGCTGAAAATATTCCTTTGCAAAACAAATGAAAGGCAGCATGAAAATCTGCCAAAAAGATGATACAGGCAATAGGAAGAGACCAGTACCGATCATGAGAAATCCCTTCTAATGAATACCCAAACAGTTTAATTTGAACATCCTCATGTACAATTTCAAGTCGATGAATGAAGTCATGAAAATCCAACAAGTGTTCAGCTGGCACTTCCCACTCTTCTCCTCGAAATATAGGAATACTATGTTCCCATTAATCTCTACTAGGCACTGGATTAGGGAAACCAACAATCTTGGAGAAATCACAGAAAGAATACCTCTTAGATAAGATCTTGTTCATTTCATACTAGTGGATTTGCCAACATTCTATCCTTCATGGAGTCGCCAGATAGATCATTACAACCGAAAATGTGACCAGTCTTTGTCTATCATCAAAGCTGGGTCTTTGTCGTCTCCCAGGGAAGTTGAGCTTCAATCTTCTCTCCCCGACAATGGCGCCAATTTTTTATCACTCCAGGAAACTCTCCTAGGTTGTATCTTAGAGATGCTTGGTAACTTAATTGCTTTTGTAATTATTTACTCAATAATGGGTGTGGGGTTGGATCAAAATGAATATCTATATCACTGGATTGTATCTTCAAGACCGTCTAGTTATATTCAAATAGTACAAGGCCTTCAAGAGCTATTATTAGATAGGTATGTAAATCATATGGATAAGAAACCAATCAATTAACCAGAACATACAATAAACCATATATATGATGGGTCAACAAACTAGCAGTGGATGCTTATGATTCTTGTTTAATAATCAAAGGTAAGATGACAATTACCATAGGACATTTAAATAGAGACAAGAAATAATTTCAACTCATAGGCATAGAAAAAAAATGAAAAGGAAGTCTGACAATAACAATGAAAGAAGCTTGCAGGCTGAAATATATTAAAGAAAGTGTCTGTATTACAATAACAGCAGAGTCTAGAACTCGAATTCCAACCCTTGAGTCTATAAAACTTATAGGCTTTATAGCCTTTACATCAAAAACTCAGATCCTCTAAAAGAGGATCGAATTATACTAAGAATAGTAATATTAAACTAGTTACAAAACAATAGGAATAGATCCTATCTAAAAGGAATCAAATCATTATCTAAATATGAAGTCTTTGATAGCTGCATAAGTCTTTTGAATGATGACAAGGCTACTCCAGATTCTGTTATGACACATGGGCATATCTTTAACTAAAAATAGAAAAATCTTTTCAACCCTTATCTCCTTTGTATCAGCTTCAAAACTTAAAAGAGAGAGTGATCTCTATCCCTTTTAATTTTATAATTCATTTAGAACCTTGCTAAGATGATTTAGCAGCAAATACATTCGGTCTGACCAAAAATACTGACATTATGCCTGTGTCTGTGCTTTTGGTGGCTTGGCATCAAAATTTAGAATTATTAAGCCACCAAAAGCTCTGCTTTCGGTGGCTAAGGACAACTGTGAAAGTCTGTCTAAGCCACCGAAAGCTCTGTTTTGCAAAAATCCATTTTCTCCCAGTCTTTTACTGCTCAAGGCATAAATCCTTCCTCATTGATATTTATTTCCTGTAGACTCCATTCACAGCCAAAGTGTTTTATGAATGAATGCATTTATACCCTGAAATGTGAGGTACTTCAAAGATGCAGGGTTTCTGTTATAGTGATTCTATCCGTTGTTTATAGTGTTGTTGTTACAAAATCACAAAAGGTTGTGTGAGTTGTTGATAAAGACTGTATTCTCAACTTGTTGTGATGGAAATCCATTTGCATGTTGATGCACTAGTTTCTGAGTGAATTGACCCCTGATCTATAGCTCTGTACGCAGTGTGTATTTTAAGCTCAAGGAACAATAATGAACCATCATCGGATATCACTGCAGTGATATGAAATTTAAATGATTTTTCACTCTGCACTTCATGAACACTTCTCTATCGTAATAACCCTTTAACCCACTCTCCTTTCATCAATGCGTGCAACTTCTGCAGAACATTCTCTTTCCCTATCTCATAGACAGTTAGATGAACCCCTTTGGCATAATGAGGATGAGTTTGTGCACAGATGCTTATAAAATTTGATGCATCAAAAAGTAGATGAACATATCTAGATATCACAACTCTCTGCTTATATATGAAAGTTAGTGGAATAATTAATTTAAATAATAGAGATGAAGATGTTCTAGATTTTACTGAAATTCGAAGACTTCACTGTACTTTCAATAATACAATAAGAAACCTGGGATTTGAATATCAGAATTACACGCATCATGCCCTTATTTGGACCAGATTGTAATTGAGCACTTCTATACACAGTTCTATGCTTCATCAACCTTTGGGGCTTCTTGATGTCCGTCAGAACTTGATGTAGGTGGTTGTCTAACTGGTTTGGAAGAACACGCAGAACCCCAAAGCCGAAGCAGTTGAGATCAGATGCCCAGAAGCCGAGATTTACTCATTATAACTTCTACAAACACCTTCGAAAGTGGTTTTCATCATATGTATCTATTGAATGGTTTGCTCCAAAGAAAAACACAAATAAAACTTGACATGTGTTTAGTGATTCAGTGGTTCAGAAATGTATAAGTAGATGACCATTCATTCTTTTAGAGCCAGCAATTAACATTTCTTGCATATGCAGAGGACACGATATCCAGATAGCCATAGATACCCTGTAATCATAGCTTGATATACCTCCAATTTTGCTAGCAAATGATACCCAAATGAACATCTGTAATCACATGACACTTCAAATCTTCAATCGGACACCTGCCATTCTGTTCCAAAAGGCATTTGATGAATGCATTCTCTTTATGACATGCACCTAATGTGATGGAGATCTTTTCTTTGTCTGATATATGTACATTTCTGATATGTGTGCATTTATATGACCTGTCAAATGTCCCAAAATGAGAGTTATCCCCAATCATAGGGCACTTGTGCCTGTATTTGTCAAACCTCTACATGATACACTTGCAACATTTGACAAGTGACACCTGTAACCAATTGAACACCTGCACATAGAGTTAGGATCATAATATTAACACTTACGAGTTCAAACTTATTAGCTCGGCGTGAGACACCCCAATCTCTGCAAACTACTAGATGTTGAAATCTGCTCCTAAAAGCATGATCTTGTGGCAATAGTGATCTTGGCAGATGACACCTTAGTTGTATAGCTTAATTCATGACTCAAACTATGGCATAACTCATGTCTTGACTTATGACTAAGTTTGACCTAATGACTTGGCTTTGTGGCTTGATTCACGTGTTGTATGTTGTGATTTGGTCAATAAGATAGAATAGGTTCACTTAATTTAGAACACATCATTTTTGGTAAAAGGGCTAATTACTTTTTATTTGACAATATAAAAATATAAAGTGAGGAACTTTAGGAAGACTAATAAAAAGTATTGTTTTAGTTATGCAGGTTAAGGACAGAGTCACAAGGGTCCAAATCAACATGATGAATGAGAGGTTTGTGAAGAATTTGGAGATAAAACACTGGCCAAAAGACTAAGGAAAATGCCACATTTAAGCATGAAAGAATGAAATTCCTCAAAATTTTTGAAACCATTTGAGGAGATAACAATATTAACTAGAGGGACCTCTTAGTCAGTATCCTAGATGTTCCCTTATACATTGAATAACTAATATTTAAGGCTAATGTGGATGATTTCACCCTTGGTTTAATTGAAATCAATTAATTATGTGTCTAATAACTCTAAAACACTCTCGTAACTCCTACATTCCTTACACTCTAAATTTATCAATGGACAATATACACAATTCTAAATGTTTTGAGTAGTATAATAAAAGGAAGTATCATGAAGTACAAGTAAACCCACCGGGGTACTGAACAAGTTTGTTGACACTGGGGCCATGCTTGTATGGTACTAAGGTAAACCTTCAAGGTAATGAACAAGCCTGCTGGCAGTAGGGCCATGTTTGTATGGTAATAAGGTAAACCTGCCAGGGTACTGAAGAAGCTTGCTGGAAGCAGGGATATGTCGAGTAAAGGGAGTTGAAAAACTAAATTGGCACACCTAAAACTAAATAAAAACCCTTGGGTCTCATTCTAAAGCAATCACTATCAAAATCAAGGCTAGGAGATGACCTTTATACCTCTCGAATGATGTTCTTAAGAACCTTCAAGTATCCACTTTAGGGTTCTATCCTTAAAATAGATAGGTTTCCATGGAAGTGGGGACCTTCAGTGTAGGTAATTCACCCTACCTAAGCAAGAAGAGCTTTATTTCTATCAACTTGGATAAAAGACAAGTTAATCATCTTAGGATGTATTATTTTATGTGTTCCCTTCTTCTAATGGAATGTAAACCATAACTATGTCACTCTTATTTTAAAGGTAATATAGGAAGGGGACCTATTAGTTAAAATAGTTTATGAAATCTCTTATCCAATATCTTATAATCATATTAGAGTCACATATGACCCTTTATCCTAATTATGATCCACAACAGATTGGATAAGACTTAACGTCAAATCACTAATGAAACTAATCTACTCTTAATGTCTAGACATACTCAAACAAGTTGTTCGTACTACTTCATTGCCATCATAACTATAATTTGAACATTATATTAAATGACGCTCCTCTAAATGGCAGCACCATTCAAATGAGCGTCATTATAGTTGTTATATCGTAACGAACCTTTGTCATTATCTCGTATTTCCTGCTCGAGTTTGTTACACTAATCAGTTCCATTACTCTACTTAGTTTCATTACTCTGCCAACCCTGTTACTCTGTTATGGTACCAAACCCTCCTCTCAAAGAAACCCTAATTTACTTTGTTAAATTGAGCATTTCTTCCAAGATAGGCATGGGGGTTGATCGCCATGAAACTATGTTTATGGTGTTTCAAGAGACTGAGGAGTATGCGACATGTAGAGAAATATTTGAAAGGGATAGGTTGGTACCATTTCTATAATAGTTTTGAGGCCATTGTGATGAAATGTCCCAGGCCTTTGCTCAAAGTTATGATGGTGAAATTGTTCAATTGGGGAGTCTGACACTTCAAGTGACTAAAGCTTCTATAGCATAGGCATTTGGATTTTCATTGGAGGGTGAAAATTACTTTAAGAGCATGGTGATTGATTGGAAACTTAGTTAGCATTTCTTAGTGCCTGATCATTCAAATCCATATTGGACTAAAGGTATTCCTTGGCAATGGATTAAACCAAATTATTTCACCATGCTTGTTAGCCTATAGAGATTTCTAACCTGTAAGGATAGGTATGATATTAGTTTCCTTTATTATCTAAGGTTACTGTTTCATTTTGAAGGTGGTCGAAAGATGAATTTTCCATACTTTTTATGAATGATTTTAAGTAAAATGGCTAGAGGGGTTAGGTCTTCTTCCAAGAAAATAGAAACAAGTCTCTATCATCACAGCTTAATAAAATTATTGGTTGTCTCTGAATTAAAGAAACGAGGAAGGGTGGAACTTCAGGCTTGACATCTTATCCCAAGCAACATATGGTTAGTTCAATCAGATATGGCACAAATGTTGAAATTTTGAAGACCATTATTGCACGAGGACATGTAATGGATAAGGCATGGGGGGAATTTTGGTTCTCCTTTTTCACATCCACAAACACCTTACTTTTGTGACCTATATTGATTATGTTTCCTTAAAACTATGACTAATGCATTCGTTTTTCTCAATGATATACCCATTTGACTATTCCTTGGTGTACATGAGGTAATTAATGATTAATCCTATTATTTGCATGGTTTATTGATAGTTAGGACACTTATCTGTATATATGATTCTATCTAACAACATTATTGTGGAAATCATAGCAAGAGAGGTCATTCGGTACTCGCAAGACAAGTTATCCAGTACTCACACTCCATGTCATACGATACTCGCAATTCAGCTCATCCGATACCAGAATTTTCTAGAAACCGTCTAATACCATAACGTTCTAGATCATTCGGTACCTGTGTCAACAACCATCCGGTACTAGCATCATACCTGCATCTGGTACCTGATTTTCGACTTGATTTTCGAACATATGCGGGTGAATATTGAAATTTGGGAACATGGGTTTTCTCTAGAATGACGTCAACATGTGAACTCCATTGTTAGAATTCACTCATATCTCATGTGTGGACCTCCATCTCAAGGGGAATGATTCAACCAAAATCAACAAATATTTCTAAACTGCCATATTGCGCCTTGATTTTCATGTGGATGAAAGCCTATCGTACAAAACCACCAAACAGGTTTTTAGAAAATAAATCCAGCTACAAAACCCATAAATCGTTTCTCAAAAGTCACAACAGATAGAGAGAAATGGATGGATATTTAACCTGAGTTTGTAATATCTGATGAAAAACCCAGATTTTGTGCGTAAACAGTTTGAACGAATTCTGAGTTGGGGGATTTGTTCTAATCCATTTCCATTGAATTTCCTTGTATAAATATGTAGGAAGGAGTAATGAGAAGGAGACAAATGTAATGATATACTATTATGCTGAAATATTGGTTTATGAACACATCTTTTTTGTAAACCTATTTGTTGAAGATTAATAAGAAAGTGGAATTTGTTGATCCCGTGTGCTCTTTAAATTTTATTATCCTATGAGTTCCTTTAAGCTTCTCTGTTGGAATCAGAAAGGGCCCACCAGTCCAACTTGGTGATGTTGTTGTAAATTATAGTGTAGGTTTGGTTTCTACATTTTTTTATTGTGATCTAGTACCGATTTGTGGTTATCATGTACATGCAAGTTATTCATTTGGTATCTAGTATTATCCTAGATAATTTGACTTATTTTCTGAATTGAGTATAGTATAGATGTCAAGAATGAACAGAGTGTGAATTTCATTATGTTGTGAGTGTGATGGGTTTGGGTGCACCAAAATTATAGGCATTTCATTTAGTTGTATTCTCAGTAATTTTTACTATTAAAATAATTGCTGAGTTTTTTGAGTGTGATCATTTACATTACTGAATTATGTCCTAGGAAGAGAATCAACCTCTCAGATTTGATTTTGCATAGTGTGTTAGTACAGGAACAACTCAAGAACCCATCTTTCATTTTATAGGATCCAACAAATGGAAAATCATGATAAGATGTTTGTTTCATGTGTAGAAATGAAGTAGATTTTCATAAGTGCAAGACTGCATTAAATTTCCTTTTGAGTGGCATTGATTGATTATGGAGGAGTGTGAAGAATTAGATAGGGATTGCTTGAAAGTTAATATGTAAAAATAATGTTTAAGATCTAGAAATAGTTTAATTTACAGTATACTTATTAGTTAGAGTTAAGTTGACTATTACCGACACAGGTAGTGCAATAACTCTGTTGATTTCGAATCTTGGTTGATAAATTTATGTTGGTTATATATTATGCATATAATTTCACCAACACATTTCCAAGCCATGGTATGTTATGGTATGGTATGCCTTTCCTTGGTATGGCATGGTATCGTATACCTTTCCATGCCATGTCTTGCCTTGCCTTTCCATTGTATGGTATGGTATAGTATGCCTTGTCTTGTCTTTCCTTGCCTTGCCAAGCCATGGTATGGTATGGTATGGTATGGTATTCCTTGCCTTGGTATGGTATGGTGTGGTATGGTATGCCTTTCCACGCCATTCCTTTCCATGGTATGGTATGGTATGGTATAATATTCCTTTCCTTACCTTGCCATGGTATGGTATGGTATGGTACAATATGTCATGTCGTGCATTGCCTTCCCTTGCCATGGGATGGTATGGTATGGTATGGTATGACTTGCCTTTCCTTTCCTTGCCAAGCCATGGTATGGTATGGTATGGTATGGTATGACTTGCCTTTCCTTTCCTTGCCAAGCCATGGTATGGTATGGTATGGTATGCCTTGCCTTTCCTTGCCAAGCCATGGTATGGTATGGTATGCCTTGCCAGGCCATGCCTTACCTTTCCTTACCATGGTATGGTGTGGTATGGTATGGTATGCCTTGCCATGGCATGCCATGTGTTACCTTTCCATGGTATGGTATGGTATGGTATGCCTTACCATGCCATGCCATGCCTTGCCATGGTATGGCATGCCTTGCCTTTCCTTTCTATGGTATGGTATGGTATGGTATGGTATGCCCTTCCTTGGTTTTCCTTTCCAAGCCATGGTATGGTATGGTATGCCTTTCCTTGCCTTTCCTTTCCAAGCCATGGTATGGTATGGTATGCCTTGCCTTGGCATGGTATGGTATGGTATGGTATCCTTGGCATAGTATGGTGAAGTATGGTATGTTATGCCTTGCCTTTACATGCCATGGTATGGTATGGTATGGAATGGTATGATATGGTATCCTTGGCATGGTATGATATGACACCTTTTATTACATTTTTGTCATAATTTTCAGCCCTTTAGGGTTGTCATGTCTTGAATATTGTAGGGTTGTCATGTGTCATCTTTCATTTCAGCATGCATTTGTTATCTAAACCCTAGTTTAAGCTTTCATTTTTGGCCCCCTTTCATTTAATGATTACTTGTTTTAAGGGCTGTTATATTTGTCCTTGTATTGCCTTATCTTGGCTTTCCTTGTCATTCCATGCATTGCCTTTGCATGCCTTGCGATATACTGCCTTGCATTTCCTTGCCTTTCCATGAAATGTCTTTCCATGCCATTGCCTTGTCTTGCCATGCCTTGCCTTGCCATGCCATGTTTTTCCATGCCATTCCATTCATTTCCATACCATGCCATGCCTTTCCATACCATGTCATTCCATGCTTTTCCATGCCATGCCATTCTTTGACTAAATGAACAATTTTAATGTGTAAATGAACAAGTTTAATACGTAAATAATGCTTTTACTAAATGAACACGTTTAATTTGTAAAAATTACAATCAAAGGATTCATTAAGCATGTAATTCTACAATTTGTCAATTTTCAAGGCATGGAAAGGCATGGCATGGCATGGTAATTCAAGTGAAGGCATGGAAAGGCAAGGAAAGTGAAGGCGTGACAATGAAAGAAAAGTGAAGGAGTGTCTTCGGCAATAAGGTTTTGATCAATGAGGCATAGTGCAATTTTTGAAGAGGAGGTCTATTTTCAAGAACACTATGTCATGCATTTTTGGGTAGTGTATTTGCATGGGCCTTGGCCAAACAGACTTGTGGGAGCTTATGAAACTCCATTATGCCGCTCGGTTTGGATTTTATTCCCTCGGACCAAATTGGACACATGTCCCTAAATGACTCGAGGAGGCGAGCTGAAACTCGCGATAAAACTCAAACCGAGACTCAGATGGATGAAATGTTTGTTGCATTGGATACAGAGCACTAAGTTTCACATAGTGGGGCCCCTCCACTATTATTCCATCCACCAAAAAACCATTTGTTGGAGTATCTCTGAAACTAGGTTTTTTCTCAATGAGGCATAATGCAATTTTTGAAGACGAGGTCAATTTTCAAGAAAATTGTATCGGGAATTTGTGGGTAGTTTATTCATGTGGGCCTTAGCCAAGTAGACTTTTGGGAGCTTACGCAACTTCGTTATGCCACTCGGTTTGGATTTTATGCCCCCGAGTTGAATTGGCCACATGTCCCTAAATGGCTTGAGGGGGTGAGTTGTAACTCATGATAAAACTCAAATCAAGACTTGGATGGATGAGCCGTCAGTTGAATTGGATATGGAGCACTGGGTATCATCTAGTTGCGCCCCTCCACTGTCATTCTTCCCACTGAAAAAACAATTGTTAGGGCATCTCTTGCACTAGGTTTTTTCTCAATGAGGCATAGTGCAATTTCTAAAGAGGAGGTTGATTTTCAAGGACATCATGTAGGGAATTTATGGGTAGTGTAGTCACATGGGCCTTTTCCAAACAGACTTGTGGGAGCCTATGGAACTTCGTTATGCCACTCAGTTTGGATTTTATTCCCCTGGGTCAAATTGGCCACATGTCCCTAAATGGCTTGAGGAGGAAAGTTGCAAATCATGATAAAACTCAAATAGGGACTCATATGGAAAAACCGTTAGTTAAATTGGATCCAGAGCACTGGGTTTCAGTTGGTGGGGCTCCTTCATTGTCATTTCTTCCACTGGAAAACCATTTGTTTGAGTATCTCTAACACTAGGGTTTTTCTCAATGAGGCATAGTGCAATTTCTGAAGAGGGGGTCGATTTTCAAGACCACTGTGTCAGGCATTAGTGGGTAGTGTAGTTGTGTGGACCTTGGAAAAATAGACTTGTGGGAGCTTATGGAACTTTTTTATGTTGCTCATTTTAGATTTTATGCCCCAAGACAAAATTGGACACGTGTCCTTAAATGGATTGAGGAGGCGAGTTTCAACTTGCGATAAAACCCAAACTAGGACTCAGATAGATGAACCATCAGTTGCATTGGATCTGAAGCACTAAATTTAAGCTAGTGGAGCCCCTCCGTTGTCATTTTGTCCTCTGGAAAACCATTTGTTGGAGTATCTTTGGAACTACAGTTTTTCTCAATGAGGCATAGTGAAATTTCTAAAGAGGAGGTCGATTTTCAAGAACACTGTGTTAGGCATTTGTGGGTAGTGTAGTCACATGGGCCTTGTCCGAACAGTCTTATGGGAGCTTAAAGATACAGTATGGAAAGACAAGGCATGATAGGGCAAGGCATGGAAAGGAAAGGAAAGGCATGGCATGGCAAGGTAAGGCAAGGCATGGGAAGGCATGAAAAGGAAAGGTAATGCAAGGAAAGGTAAGGCAAGGCAAGGCATGGTATGAAATGGTAAGGAAAGGAAAGGAAAGGAAAGGCATGGGAAGGTATGTCAAAGCAAGGAAAGGAGAGGAAAGGAAAGGTATGGCATGGCATGGTAAGGAAAGGAAAGGAAAGGCATGGAAAGGAAAGGAAAGACATGGGAAGGCATGGCATGCAAGTGAAGGAAAGTGAAGGAATGGGAAGGAAAGGCATGGCATGGGAAGGAATGGCAAGGCATGGAAAGGAAAGGCATGGGAAGGAATGGAAAGACATAGAAAGGAAAGGCATGGGAAGGAAATTCATGGTAAGTAAAGGTGATGCAAGGCATGGAAAGACATGTAAATGCAAGGCAAGGAAAGACAAGGCAAGGCAAGGCATGTCATGTCATGGTAAGGAAGGGAAAGACAAGGAAAGGAAATGAAGGCATGGGAAGGCAAGGCATGGGAAGGAAAAGAAAGTAATATGAAGGCATGGAAAGTAAAGGCATGGAATGTCATGGTAAGGCAAGGCAAGGAATGGTAAGACAAGGCAAGGAATGGTAAGGTAAGGAAAGGAAAGTGAAGGTATGGCAAGGCAACACATGGCAAGGAAAGGCATGGAAAGGCAAGGCATGTCATGACATGTTAAATAAAGGAAAGGTAAGGCATGGGAAGGAATGGCATGGAAAGGAAATAAAAGGCAAGGAAAGGCATGGCATGGCATGGTAAGGCAAGGAAAGGCAAGGCATAGGAAGGCAAGGAAAGGAATGGAAAGGCATGTCATGCAAGTGAAGGAAAGTGAAGGCAAGCGAAGGAAAGGAAAGGCAAGGAAATTCATGACATGTGAAGGCATGGAAAGGAAAGGAATGGGAAGGCATGTCAAGGTAAGGCATGGGAAGGCAAGGAAAGGAAAGGCAAGGCATGGAAAGGAAATACATGGAAAGGCAAGGCAATGCAAGGAATGGAAATGTATGGCAATGAATGCATGAAAGGAAAGGAAAGGAAAGAAAACACAAGGCATGGAATGGAATGGTAAGGAAAGTCAAGGAAAGGAATGGGAAGGAAAGGAAAGACAAGGAATGGGAAGTCAAGGCATGGAAAGGAAAGGCAAGGAAAGTGAAGGCATGGAAAGGAAAGGCATGGCATGGCATGGTAAGGAAAGGCATGGAAAGAAAATTCAAGGCAAGTGATGGCATGTCAAGGAAATGCATGGAAAGGCAAGGCAAGGCATGGCAAGGAAAGGCATGGCAAGGAAAGGCATGGCATGGCATGATAAGGCAATGAAAGGAATGGTATTGCAATGCATGGCAATGCACGTGAAGGCATGTCAAGGAAAGGAATGGCAAGGCAAGGCAAGGCATGGAAATGCAAGGCATAAAAAGGAAATACAAGACATGGAAAGGAAAGACAAGGCAAGGCATGGGAAGACATGGCATGGAAAAGAAAGGAAAGGAAAGTGAAGGCATGGCAAGGAAAGGAAAGGAAAGGCATGGAAATGCAAGGTATGGCATGGAAAGTGAAGGAAAGTGAAGGCAAGGCAAGGCATGGAAAGAAAAGGAAATGCAAGGCATGACATGGAATGAAATGGCATGGCAAGTGAATGAAAGTGAAGGAAAGGCATGGCATGTGAAGGAATGGAAAGGAAGCCATGGGAAGGCAAGGCAAGGTAAGGAAAGGCATGGCATGGCAAGGTATATTTTAACAACAGTCAAAATATTTTACATACCAAATTATTTTAAGGAAAGGTATACTTTAACAACAGTCAAAATGAATCCAAACTTATTCCTTTTACATAGCTATGGAAATTCAAGTAGACCATTAGGATCACTTCTAATATTGACGATCTCCATTAACTTCTCATGCTCATAGTAAGGCAAGAAGTATCGTAGTATCATACCTTTGATGATTTATTTCTTGGCAATGTTTGTAGTTGGAGTTTTGTACCAATAACCAAGTTTTTAAAGTGGTATACGACTTGAACTGGTTTATAATATTGAAATACATAACCACCTTTCTTTCGTGTTCTTTCATCTCGTGTCAGATATTGTCCTTTAATAACCATTGACCCAATCAAAAATTTAATGCCTTCGTAGTTTGTTACTAATTTCATGAGGGTTTTCTTTCCCTCTAAGCATCATGTCGTCCAATAATCAGTTCCCCATTCATTATCTCTTTGCGAAACCACTACGTATATGTGACCTACAAAAAATGGAGTGCCAAAATGTCAGTCCACTAAATGACCAATGCATAAAACATTAATTCTAGTTATTCAAAATTTGATAGAAGGAATCAACGAACTTAGTAGTACAAGATCTGAGACACTATCATAATCTGTTGGAACACTTGATTGGTCCTCCTCCAACTGGGATAATTCCATAGTTATCTATCAACCCAGTCTATCAATTCACAACCATCACATTTATTACTACTACATGGACCATAGAAGCAAGAGATTTTTCTCGTCCATATTTCAACTATTGCATTGTCTACTGTTGCAACTGAATGGAATCCATCAGTGCCCTGGATTGTTTTTCATTCATACCAATGTGATCGATCTACATCGACCACCTCTCAAAAATATCTATGTACGTGTGCTTTCCTATGTGATTTCTTTTCATGGGTTCATGTTTCCTCTCCCATTATTGAAGAACACCATTAAACAATGGATTTTTCATCTTGAATGAGGAAAGTAGTTGTGAACTTCATTTATTTCCTACATAACACAATTTTTTTGCATGCACCTGTTGCATCATGCTCCCATTTTTTGTGCCCTGTCTCAAAATAGTTCCAAATGTGTGGTACCTTTAGTTTTTTGTGCAACATACACAACCATTGAAATACACGATCATTTTTGAAATAGCCCTTCCAACCATATGACCAAATCCAATGTTGATCCATATGTATGTTATTCTCATTAAGGTGATTGTAGAACAACTGAAAACAATGTTGTACATAGGCTAAGTCATGACATCGATCATCACTTATATAGAAGTGATACTCTTTCAATATAAATATGTTTTGTTCATTACTATCTGGTCCATGCCTGTATGTGATATGGACCATTATGATTACCTGCTCTAAGTGATAATATTGGCTTCGAATCTCATTTTGCGATTGAAGCGTGTAGTTCTTAGAAAAATCAACCACTGATAAGACAGTACCAATAGGAAATGAATCTTTCCATATTCTAAAATTCTCATCCTACCATCGAGCCACATGGATATACTGAACATAATTTCGTGTCTTTTATAAAAATTCCTTCATGAAGTTACAAACTCGTACTTGGGAAGTAACCAATTGTATCTTTTTTATTTAATGTCCTCCATCAATATCATATGTCACATATTTAAAGATCTGTAAGGAAACCACCTTCTCCCCAACTCATACTCATCTCTTACATGGATGCACTTTCTCAGTAATGTCATTCCACTGAACCTAGGGCATGTCCCATCTAAGAATGTTTTTTGATAAAATGTAAAATCCTCTGGCCTTGTACACAATATGATGTGAATAAAGTCTCTATATGACAATGGTTGAAATATAACTAGTCATTCCTGCAAAAGGGTGTTATGAAAAACATGATATATATATATATATATATATATATA